>PVLC010010362.1:0-50695 GCA_004027655.1 Graphiurus murinus | reverse complement strand
GTACTGGGGATTGAACTCAGGGGCATTCTACCTCCGAGCTACACCCCCAGCCCTATTTTTTATTCTTTATTTTGAAACCGGGTCTCACTAAGTTGTGGAGTGCCTCACTAGGTAGCTGAGGCTGGCCACGAACCCGGATCCTCCGGTCTCAGCCTCCCGAATGCTGGGATTACAAGCGTGCGCCACCACGCCCGGCTCTTTTTATTTTTAATTTTGAAACAGTGCCTCACTAAGTTGCTGGGAGTCTTGCTAAATTGCCAAGGCTCCTGCAATCCTCCTCTCTCAGCCTCCAAATACTGGTATTACAGGTGCATGCCACTACACCTGGCTCAGTTTTCCGATATTTGAAACTGAAGATGAAAGCAACTCCAGATATTGGTGAGAACCACCTGGTGACCATTTCCTTATCAAAGCACCAGCCTGCCTTCCAGGGTTTCTGTTTAGATGTTCTGGGTCTGGATGGTGGAGTCTAACTGTGAACCCAACCTATGGTTGGGTGAGACTAACTCTTTCACAGGTTCTTCTGAGCTCCTTCTGGAATTCATTATTTTAATATTGTATCACAGTCCTTTGATTCCAGACCAGCTTTCCCACCTGATGCCAAGAACTACTTCATTCTTAAGTATTATCTTTCCCCCAGAGAATGAGGTCTTAGATAAAACTCTTATAACAGTCTGACCTTTAATTCTCCCAAACTCCTTATAAGCAGTTATTTGACCTCACAATCATTAGGATGGCCACCATCAAACAGACAACAGAAAATAATAAGTGTTGTCAAGGGTATAAAAAAGTTGGAACCTTTATATTCTGTTGGTAGGAATGTAAAATGATGTAGTCAGTATGTAAAATAGTATGGTGATCCCTTAAAAACAAAAATAGAATTTTATTTTTAAACTTGTTTAAAAATATTTTATGATTTTACCATATGGTTCAACCATTATATTTGTGGGTATATATTAAAAATAATTTAAAGCAGGATCTCTAAGATATTTATATGTCCATGTTCATAACATCATTATTTACAATAGCCAAAGTGTTCACTAATGGACAAACTATGGTGTACCCATATCATTCAGTAAAATTCAATCTTAAAAAGGAAGGAACTTCTCATACATGCCACAACCTTGAGAATGTTGTGTTAAGGTAAATAAACCAGTCACAAAAAGACAAATACTGTATAGTTTCACTTACATGTGGCACCTAGAATAATCCATATATGAAGTCAGAAAGTAGAATGGTGGTTCTCAGTGACTTGGGGAAGGAAGGGATGTGAATTGTTGCTTAATTAGTATATAATTTCAGTTTTGCAAGATGGACAATTCTAGAGGGTAGCTATACAATGGGATTGCATTTAACACCACTGAACTATACCATACACTTAAAATGGATGAGAGCAAATTTTATGCTGTATGTAGTTTACCAAAATTAAATTTATTTTTATTATTTTAAAAAGTTATTCACCTTCTCCATCTTTATACTGGTCACAGGCATTGCTGTGCCACTGAAGTATAACTTTGTCTACCTCTTATCCCACAGGTACACTCATCAGACCCCATAGCTGGAACAATAGAGAGCTTGACCCATTCAACCCTTCAGTAGAAACTAATTGCCATTGAAGATAGAATAAAAATTTTAAGGAGAATGTATACCATGGACAAGGATGAAGAAGGTTAAAGAGTGAGAATAGGCTAGAAACCTACAAAGGGCAGGGGAAGGGGAAAGGGGAAAGCAAAGCAAATCAAAGCAGAAAAGTGATTTGTTGCTCACAAAAGAAATAACAAAAAATTAAGAAGAGCTATATAGACATACTGAGAGACTGGATAAAAGTTGCTTCCTAATGAAAGAGGCAGCATACTAAATTAATTATGCTTTTGAAATATTGACCTCATTTCTTAAAGCCATCACCACCTTGAAAAGAAAGAAAAAGACCTTTGTACAAGTTAGAAGTAATGGAGCCTGTGAGGAATTAGCCATCCATCAAGACCAATAAAAAGGGATGTTTAGAGAACAGGAACAAATGCACAGCTACAAGCCCCAGGGTCTGACGTACAGGCAATTTATTGAATGAGAACTTAGGATTTTCTCTTCCAAAAAGAAATTTAAACACCTTCTGAAAGATAAGGGAAATTGAAATATGCACTATATAACACAAAGTAGACTCTTGAAATCACAGGCTTCTAAGTATGATGGCTCTAATAATAGAAATAACATATAATCATATCAAGGTATTTATTTAAAAATACTACACTGATGCTGTGTGTGTGTGTGTGTGTGTGTGTGTGTGTGTGTGTTGAATTACACTGATAAGGGTGTTCATCATTGGAACTATTATTAAGTCGTCCATTTTTTCTAGCCGAGCATCTTTGGCAAATCACTTTCTAAGTTCAGTTTTCTAACTTTAGTTTTCTTCTCTTTGTATTCTACTTGTGTTTTTTCATTAATATTGACTATACATAAAGAATGGAAAGTGCCTAGCAGAGTACCCCTGCACTGGAAGCCTTTATCACTGTTAAATATTATTATTATCATTCCATTTACAACTGATAGATTGTCCTCATCTCCCACTTGAGGTCTCTGCTCCCACTGCTACATTCACTCTCTGTTTCTCTGTTAAGTCGCTGTTCTCACCTGGCATGATGGCTGAATATGTTCATAAATTGAGTGGCATCTGAAGGCACAAGTTCAAATTCTAGTTTCTCCACTTACTAATTATGCAACTTGGGGAAAATCCCTTAACTTCTTTATTTTTCTGCTTCCTCGACTCCAAAATGGGGAAAGGGAGATCTAGCTCATAGGACTATTGTGAGGACTAAATGAAATTATGCACACAAGAGACTTGGCATTGTAGCTGATCTGTAGCAAGTGTGCATGAAAGGGTAATTACAATTGTTTTCAATATAACAATATTACCTCTTTATTTTATAAAAGTAAAGCTCTTCTTTTGTGAAGCCAGGCTGGCCTATGTGTAGTCAAAGCAAGGTGTTAATTTCAAAGAGCATAGCTATATCCTCTGGCCTAATATCTTTTTTTAAACTCTTACCTAGGAATTTATGCCTTCTTCTTTGAACTGACAGTAGAAATAAAAATTATTTTTTAAAAATAGAAAACATGGGGGTGGTGAGTCATTCACAACTTATAAAAGAATAGTTCAAATTTAAACATGTAGCTCTGAACAGCTAGGAAAATTGGCATGGGGAAAAGGGAGATTTTGTATAGGAGGGAAAAATCAGCATGCACAATTTCATGGCTGCATTTGAAATCAGGCTCAGCTCTTAGATTGAAATGGAGGATTCCAGGAAGCTACAGATAGCCTGGGTCAGAATAGAGAGGAGAGATGCCAGAGTAAAAGAATAAAAGTTCACACCCATTCATCCATTCATACATCCAATTATCCAACCATGTACCTGTTAGCACCAGCATGTGCAGTATTTCAGCAATAAACAGAAAGATGTCACCTCTCTGTTCAAGGAATCCACTGCAGAGTAGGGTAGATGAGCTTGTAATCAGTATGTAAGGGCTACAACCTCAAAATATATCCATTGCTTTGGGAAAGAGTAGCAGTGAAAGGAAAGGTGGAAGGATAAAATGAAATCACTGTGTTCTACTGAAATGCCCCATGAGCTTCATCTGGCAGTTCTCAACTGAGGTTAATCTGGAAAGGCTGAGGTTCACTCCAAGGGAGTGAAGGCATGAAAAAGCACCACCTACTGGAGACCTGCAGGAGATTCCCTGTGACTCAAGCACAAGTCAGTTAAAAGAAAGAGGGAAAGGAGAAGAAAGTATGTAAGTATAGAGGGGGCCAAATTGGTCTCACTGAATGGTTTTTAAGCAAAGAAATAATGCAATTATGTTTTCTTTTCAGATAGAAAATTCTAAATGTGTTGGCTATTACTGACTAGAGGGGGTTAAGAGAGACAAGGTGGCAGCCAGTGTGAATGCTGTCACAGTGATGACAGTGTATCAAGAGATGTCCACAATCTGAATGAAGGCAGTGGCAACAAGAATGGAAGGTTAACAACGTTAGGATTCATCAATTGTTTATTTGCAGGAGATGTGTAAAATGACATCAAGGTTTCCAGGTTGGGTAATTAAGCGGATAATAGTGGTTAAAAAAAATAATTTGTGGGTATGTGGTACTGAGAATTGAACACAGGTAAATTCTACCTCCAAGCAACATCCTAAGCCCTTTTTTTAAAATAATTCTTTTGTTTGGAACCAAGGTTTCACTAGGTTGCTGAGAGTCTTGCTAAAATGTTGAGGCTGGTTTTGAACCTGTGATCTTCCTGCTCTCAGTCTCCCATATACTGGGATTACAGGCAAGTGTTACCATGCCCATGTTGGTAGTGACATTAAAGTCAGAAAACCTGAAGGAAAAATGTATTCAGAATGTGCAAAGCTCCAGATTCCTACAAGAAAAGTGATTGTGCTTAATTCATTCAAAAGAACACTAGAAATAAAAAGGACTCATAATTGCAAAGGATTATTTATGTCATCCTCATTTGGCACACCAGTAATCTTCATGTTGACATCTTTCAACATTCCAGCTGCTTCTTTTAACTGAATATTGACATAACAGCACTGCAACAGCAGCAATCCTCAAGAGTGCCATAAATTCAATGAGCTTTAAGAAATAGCTAAATAAGTGTTAACTCCTCTCAACGGCTAGAACACTTCTTTCTAGGGTTGCTAAGTATTGGTGATATATTTAATTTTGAAAATTTTTATTGTGCATTATAATTGTGCATAACAGGAGATTCATTGTGATATATTCATAGTGATGCATCTACTATGGTTTGGTCCATTCCATCCCCCATAACTCCCCTTTTCCTTCCCTCCTATCTCCCCTCATCCCCTTCCACTACTCTACTGGTCTCTCTCCTAATTTTCATGATGTTCCTTTTCTTTCTTTTTTTTTCTGTCTAGTATCCACAAATGAGAGAAAACATGCAGTTCTTACTTTCTGAGTCTGGTGTATCTCACTTAGCATGGTGTTCTCCAATTCCATCCATTTTCATGCAAATAAAATAATTTCACTCTTCTTTATTTAGAATGTCCCCCAGCCCTCTTGAAAACAAGGTAACAATGTTGGAAGTGGGGCTTGGTTGATAAGGAAGGTTCCTTGAGGGTGTGGCCTTGGGGATTATATAAGGTCCTGCTCCTCCCCCTGCTCACTCTCCTGTGCTCTGCTCTCTTTCCCTCTCCCTCTCTCTCTGCTTCCAGATCCCATGATGTGAGAGTGGAGCCCAGTGCTCTCCCTTTCTTCACTTCCCACCACCATGCCTTAATCTTTAGACCCTGGCCTCACATGAACCTAACCCAAGATCTCCAAAAAACTGTGAGCAAGTAAATCTCCCTTCCTCTAACTTGTGTGGTCAGTTGCTTTGGATTATATCAGTGCAAATGTGGACTGAGATATTTATATCTAAGTAAAACTCCATTGCATAGATACACCATTTTCTTTATCCACTCATCAACTGACAGACATCTAGGTTGGTTCCATAACTTGCCTATTGTGAACTACCCTATTATAAAAATGAATGATCCATGTATCACTATAGTATTCTGACTTTTATTCTTTTGGATAAATACCAAGAATTTCTGTGAGTAGACCCAAGGAAATTAAGCTGGGAAAAGATCCTACTTAGATTATCCTGGTAAATACTTTAGCCCTGTAAGTCTACCCAGGATCTAAAGAGAAAGATCAGAATATAGAGGAATCACTCATAGATTTAAAAATTCTATATAATGGGCCTCAGGTACCCATAACCAATGTCTCTCCAGAATTCCAAAGAAAACACCGTAAAAATCCTCTGGGTGACCTGCAGAGAGTGACCAGAATACCTACACACCATGTTACTGTGCTTGGCTGGAGTTCCAAGGCTGTAGCAGGACAGGCCGTCTGAGCTGTGCTGTACTATCATTTCCCACACACCCTTCTGACCTCAGTGTGGTTATCTAAACAAAAGAGTAGAGCAAGAAGCTGCCAATTATTAAAGGCTTACTATTAATCCAGCACAATGCCAAATTCTTTTTATCTGATATCTGGATTCTTCTAACTAGCAAAGGGAACACTATGATCCCAGTTTCCTTTCACAGATAAGGATATCATAGCTCTAAGAAGAGCAGCTCTCACTAAGCACCACAGCAAAGACTGGAACAGAAAGCTCTTTGATGCCAGAACCAACTTTCAGCCCAGCCACTGTGCTATCATGTTTTTATATCTGCATCATCTCAAGTCCAATTTTTAAGAGTTTGTCAGAAAACCCCTAAAATTTGTGTCAACTTGATTCAGAAACTGTAATAAATCTAGTTCAAGTTTCCTTTGGGCCCAAATACCTGGGCATTTATTAAGCCTACCCAGAGAAGACCTACCAATGAACACATAATCCCAGGTACAGATTTGGGGTTTGATATTTCAACAAGAAAGATAGATAGACAAATATTATTACTTGGAGTCCTACAACTCCCAGATATTAAATATTTCTATAATATTTCCTCTGAGCCTCTCTCAGCAGTGATATATATACTTTTCTAGCATTCCTCCACTTTTTTGCTACTTTAATCTGTTCTAAACACAACAATATTCTCAGTCGGTCAAAAGTGCCATTTGCTTTTATAGCCAAGGTTTTGCACAATGATACTAAATAATATAAATGATGTTTTATTCAAGTACTGTTTTATGCTTTCTGCAACCTCTAGTGGGACAAGACACTTGGGTTTCCCCCTCTAAATTTACCAGCTCCCCAACCTGGTGCAGCTATCAAGCTCTCCTCTGGAAAATTTAAATCTCTGCTTAAAACATTAACTTCTTCTTCATTTAATTTTTTATTGCTAAGGGTTTACAGCTGACTTTATGGCCCTGGGATGATTAATTTTTAATGCCTCCCTTTCCTTATTCTTTGATCAACTTCCTCCATTTTCAACTTGAATGCAATTGTACCTTTCTAAAAAGCATTTGTCACTTGCTGGTTTGCATATTTCAGGCAACCAGAGGTGGTTAGTACCAAGTGGAAGTCAGGCATTCCTGCAGAGAATAACTGAAAGATAGACAGGCACTCTGTGCCTTTCATGTGACTCCTGTTGAGCACAAACTCTCCAGCAACAGTAAATCTTTTAGCTCTAGGTCTTGGCAGGCAGTGAATTCCCTGAGAGGGTGATGTACTAAATCCTGTCATTGTCATGCATAAGGTATGGATTGAGCCACATCTTTCAAACCATCATTAGGGAAAACAAATATGAAAAACATAGCTTAAAAGCAATTCCTATTTTTTCCTATCCACAGAAAATAGCAAAGCAGAAAGAAAATGGTAATTTCTTTTTTAAGTCAGAAAGTCCCCAGCTTTTTATATTCATGCAGCAAACAGCCATTTAAAATCATGCAGAACATTTAATGACATGGGGCGGGGGAGTTCATATAGATCTATCAAAAAAAAGAGGTTTAGTAAATATAGCATAATTAATTTTAAAGGTACATTTATGCATAGAAGGATTGGAAAATATATAATGGCTCTCTCTGAGAATGATAGAAATAAATGTTTATTCTTTGCTTCTTTCTGCTATGTGACTATACATTGCTTTTGTAATTAAAAATGAGAAATATTTAAAATAGAAAGTCCTTGCATTTAGGATAATGATTGAAATTAAATAATCAAAGACCATAATATTGAAATTGTAGAGTAGCTATGGGAAGTTGAAGATAATTAATGACATTTATTGATATATTGGGAGTACTGATATTAATATTATATTTCTCACTCTCAAGGCTTATACCATTACCCACATTTCATAAGAATTAAAACCAAGGCTCAGAAAGTATGCATTAGTTGTGTAAATCAAGTCAAGATCAAGGCAGATAAATCCCAGCTCCACGTGACTTCAAAACGTTCATCACTGTCACTGGCATACAGCTTTAATTGAAGTACATTTCTACACACAATTGAGCTACCATATAGGTTCAGGTTTTTTATAGAGAGATGTAATGACCCCTAGCCCCGGTGCTAAATCAAGAGCATATTTCTAAGCCATTTCATTCATGCTTTTTAAAAAATATATGGGCATGTGTAAAATAATGTATTAATTTTTTCCATTACAATTTATGAGCATAGTACAGTTTATGATGCATCTTTCAGATCTACGAGTTTCCCTGACTCTTTGATTTACTTACTATGTAACTATCATATCATCAGAAATTATATTTGACCTATTTAACAACATGTATAGAAAAAGTAATATACAAATTTTAAAAAATCTAAACTTCTGTTCCTGTTTTTTCTACATAAATCAAACTATTTATATTTATAGAACTGGTTACCAGGAGATATGAAGTGTAATGAAAATTGTTCATCTAATAAAATAATTTCTGACAATATTATAAATTACTGGTGTCATCTTTTGTTTGTAAGACTGCCATTAGCTGCCATTTAGCCCTTGTGTGGGACACAATTTAAAAGAAAACTACAATCAAACTCTTCTAAATTGATGATCATTAGGTCATTCATATTCTTAAATCATGAACTCTTATCATCAACAATGTTGTTTATGGTGCTGAATACTCTTCCAGCTTCCATAGTTATCACATTCCAACTTTTTGCTGTTATAATAATGTCTAAATTTTTTTTTTTTTTGCAGTACTGGGGATTGAACTCAGGAGCATTCTACCTCCGAGCTACACCCCCAGCCCTATTTTTTATTCTTTATTTTGAAACCGAGTCTCATTAAGTTGCGGAGTGCCTCACTAGATAGCTGAGGCTGGCCGCGAACCTGGATCCTCCAGTCTCAGCCTCCCGAATGCTGGGATTACAAGTGTGCGCCACCACGCCCAGTGCATGTCTAAATATTTTAGATATTAATGTCTAAATATTTTAGATACAGATAGATATCTGTAAATAACCAAGTCACAGAAGTCATTTGTTGACATGCCATAGTTAAGTAGGTCAAATTTAAGCCTTAACAACACTGGAGACTCAGGGCTGACTATGGTTGAATTCTCACTATACTACCCTTCTTTTAAATAATCTCAATTTCCTCATCTGCAAAATGGGAGTTATGATGCCAATTACAATACTCACATAAATTACTAAACATGATGCCCAGGATAGAAGCCCTAAATAAACTTTAGCACTCACTTTTATTAAAATGGATATTGTTGATGCCCATGATGGATGGCTGCTCATGGATTTTCAAAGCTTTGATTTGTTAAATAGAAATATAACTAGTCCTCCCTGGCTCTGGGGAACCCCACAGCCTCCCTCTTATCTTAGAAGTGTCTGCAGCATCTGGACGTCTTTGCAATGCCCACCATTTCTATCACTATCTGCCTGTTCTCCCTGTCTCTCTGAGGCTCTCAGGACCCACATCCATAGGTGTTGCCGTTTACATGAGAAAAAATCGCAAGGGTGAGTCCAGGGTTGGGGCTTTTCTGCTACAGTGGACCATATCATCCCCTGGGATCTGGTGTGGGTGGCATTTGCTAGTCAGAGTGTTGGCACCACTGCCAGTGCTCTCTCCCCTACTAAAGTATAAGCTTCTCCTGCATGGAAGAAATGCAGGAACAGAAGCCAGGGGACAGAAGCCAGACAGGGCTGGCTGGCAGGCACAAAGGCAGCCCCAAAGTGATTCTTGAGCTGGAGCTAATGCTGGATAGTGGGTAAAATATAGAATTTTAGGAACTGAGAAAGCATTTCTGTGAATGTTTCAGATATCAGAGTGATGCAGGTACCGAACAAACAGAAATATCACTGGAGTCAGGTCCAAGGATGCCTTATGTAAGGCATTAACCCTTTAGGTGAGAAAAGGAAGGAATATTCAGGAAATCCCAAGGATGAATGGAAAGGGTAGCTTGGGTGGCAGGAATACTTAGAAGGAGGCAGCAGCTATTTACTATACATAAGTGGCTCATGTCCTAACTACCACACATGACTATGCTGGTGTGTCATAGTTGAAACTGATCCTCCTTCTTCAGACCCATACCCTCCAACTGCACAACTTTCCAGTTGCATCCTTCCAATCACAACTTCAGAGCAACTGCTCACCAAACAGATGTCCGTGCATGTGAAATGAAAAATTTGGTGGTCATATGAAAATTATTTACAGATCTTCCTCAATAAAGCAGGAAAGAAAGGGGTTTCAATCTAAGTCTACCAACCATATTAGAAATAGCTTTTAATGATTCTTACAATTTTAGTGGTATTGGAGATTGAACCCCAGCTGTTCTACCTCTGAGTTATACCCCCAGAGCTATTTTATTTCTATTTTGAAACAAGGTCTCATTAAATTGCTAAGGCTAGCCTTGAACCTGCAATCCTTCTATCTCAGCTTCCAAGTACTGTTGAGTCTCATATATGTAAGCTGACTTTCAGTAACTTTGAGGGGGAACAAGTGCTATAGCATGGATATTTTTTTAGCATGTCTTCCAAATGTTCATGTGCTATAAGACTGATCCTCACAGTGGCAATGTTGACAGGTGATAGAACCTTTAAGAACTTAGGCCTTGTGCAAGGTAATTAGGTCATGGGGGCATTGGCCTCAGAAGAGATAATGCTGGTCTCATGAAGTTAGTTGGCTCTTGAGAGAGAGTGCTGTTGTAAAAGAGCAAGCCTCCTCCCTGAATTTCTCTGGCTTCCTGCCTTACCATGTGATCTATCCCTCTTGCACACACTCTAGTCATAAGGCCATCTGCCATGTTCTTATGTAGCTAAAAGCTCTCACCAAAGCTGAACAGATGTCAGAGTCATGCTCTTGAACTTCCAGAACTGTGATATAAATGAATCTTTAGATTATAAAATACTTAACTTCAGATAGTTTGTCATAGCAGCAAAAAATGGACTGAGAAAGTAGGAAGAGGCATCAAAGGAAAGAACTAAGAATGCTTTGATTTCTAAACTTCTCTTGACCCACCTCCAAGAAGTGCCAGCTATCCCTTAAGGACACATTTGACACCATCTCCCAGTTCACTCATTATCTCTTTTGGCTTCCCAATCCACCAATATAGTGATCACACAATGTATTCTTTCTTTTATCAAATATAATTCTATCACCTACTATGTATGATGTAGCATCATAGTTGGCAAATGTAAGTAGTAATAGTTAAAGCATAAGAAAATAAATATAAAATAGGAGTGTATGCAATATGTCACAGAAAGAAAGAGGATAGCTTCATGGTGAAGATCTTTTCACCATGACTTGATTTCAATAAAAAGACTCCTTAGAATGATGACTAAGGAAAAAGAGAGAGAGAGGGAGAGGGAGAGGGGAAGGGGGAGGGGGAAGGGGAGTGAGAGGGGGAGGGAGAGAGCTCATGCATCGAATGAAAACAAATCTAATATTAGTACAGCTTCCCCAGAGAGACAGATAACATGTATATCTTACATATGTGTATGATGTATTGTGAGAAATCAGATCATATGATTATAAAGGCTGAGCAGTCTCATCATCATGCACCATCTTGAAAGCCAGAGACCTAAAAGAACTGATGGTGAAGTTCTGAGAACCAGAGGGTCAATGGCATAAGTCCCAGATGAAGGCAGGAGAAAAATGATGTCCCAGCTCAAGCATTCAGATGGAGAAAGCAAATCCCCCCTTCCTCTACCTTTTTATTCCATTCAGGCCCTCCATGGATTGGGCAATGACCACTCACATTGGGGATGGTCACTTCCTTTGCTCAGCCCACTGACTCAAATACTAACCTCACCTGAAATTACCCTCATGGACACACCCAGAAATGTTTATTCTAAATACCCCATGTCCAAGCCAATTTGACACATATAATTAGCCATAACACCTGGGATAAGAGCATTTACAACCAGAAGAGGGTATCAGTATAATAGAGATACAGAACTTTCTGCAGGAGGATACTAGGTTGCAGGTGGAAAAGAAAGAATGTGTAAGGTTTTTAGTTTGGGTTTTGTTTTTTAAAGACAGCATGTTGCTATGTTGCCTGGTCTGCTCTGGAACTTGCAGGCTCATGTGATGATGCATCAGCTTCCTTTGAAGCTGACACTACAGGAGTACACCCCTATGTCTGGTTTAAGTAGAACTGATAATGCCCCACTGGATCTTACTCTTACTCCCTTCTAACTCAGTGTACTGATCTGAGAAATTCAATTCTTTCTTGCATTCCCTCCTCTGCTCACCAAAGCCCACTAATAGCCCAGGTACTGTCGATGAGACTCTCTAGTCCCAGCAACATGGGATGATTACCTGCAGCTGGCACCCAGCTTCCTCCCCATTTACATTCCATTCACCCTGAATACTCAAGATACTATGATGATTACCACTTTTGTACAAGTCTTTGATATGTTGAATACAATACAAAGTGGGAATACTTTATACAAGTCATACCTAATTCCTGGAATGTTCTTTCCTCTCTTCTCCACTACTTTACCACTTGTTTAAAGATCTAACAAGTGCTCTGAGATAAAAATCACCCTAAGTACAAAGACATTGTCTCTAGATTTGCCAAAAGGCTAACTTCAGATCATCTCCAAACTATGTATTCTAGCAATATATGTATTCATAACCATTGCATAATATGTTGAGCTAATTGGAAAATCTGCCTAAAGAAATCACTCCTATTGAGCCAACTTTGGCATGAGATATCTCATAAGGCATTACTTAGGATGGATTTTCTTCTTATCCCTTCTGTGCTATGTCACAAGTCAGTCTCCCCTCAGTCCCTATGGGATGTACTTCACAGAAACTAGTCTTTTTATGAAGCACTGGGCATGAGTTGCAGGCACACTAGAGAACACTTTGGACGAAAGGCAGAATCTGGACTCTCTGGATTCAGTAAGCATCCTGAATTGATGCATTACTTCCAGATGACATTTATTTTTCCTAAAAAACTCATAATGCAAGCTCCTCCTATATATAAATTTATCAGTGATTTTTTTTTTGTATGAGGAGAAGATGAATGATAGAACATATGAACCATGTAAGAAACCTATGTCAGAAACAGAATTTTTGGCTTCAAAGGCTCAAAGCCACAAGAACCTGAGAGTTTCCTCTGGTCTGACTTCCAACTCATACCTTGCATGATTTTGTGCACAGTGATGTGAAATACATGGCAACCTGGTTACGTAAGAGTTGACACAAGCTAACAGCTTTTAGAAATTCCTTTTCACCCTTGATGAACACGAGTTCACAGTCCATGAGCCCCTGTAACCCAAACATCACCACGGTAATGCTTTTGGCATAGCATTCAATAGCTTTCTCCAAAACTGTCAAGACCAAAGCAATGACAGCGTTACATTTCATTACAGTGCGTCTGTCAAGTATAACCCAATTGTTTTGCTCAGTGGCCATTAAATCTGTCAGTCAATCTTCACAGCTTTCTCTGAGCCACCCTACCGCTTCCCTCCTCCAACCTCCAACACCAGGAAAAAAAAACCTCATCAAGCTCTATCACAGAAGATCATATAAATACAAAAGACTGAAGGGATGATAAGAATAGACATTGGACATTATGGGATTTGTAAATCAATTTACGAGCTATGTGATATACCGTATAGGAATCAAGAGGCAATAACTGTTTTACGGGGGAAGATCATAAACCTGTCAAATCCTCTACCCCATGAGCATAAGAGACTGTTCTGGTGCCAAAAAGTGATGCTGTCACAGGCCTTATACAAAAAAACTAATGTACTAATGCATTTATAATTTTACTGTTAGTACTGTCTTTTAAATAGCCTGCTTCCAAAAATAATTTCATTTTTTCTGACATTTCTAGTATGGTCATTTATACAGTTTATAGCAGTAACTTTCCCTCAGTAGGTGAGCTGAGATCTGTGCCACAATTTTCACTGTTCTGTACCCCAGAATTCCTAAAATCAGAATTTCCAGATTCTTTGGAATGGTTTAGTCACTGGTCTCTGTATCACCATAAGATTATTTTTGGCATCCAAACACTCTTCTGTCTTTCCAGGAAGCTATGTGAAATGCCATTCTGTGACACAGCAGTACAAGAGCTCCAGAGACTCCATGAAAACACACAGGACAAATGTCTTGTTACAGAAAGAGTGAAATGCAAATAAAAACTACACTGAGATTCCATCTAACTCCATCTAGAATGGTAATTGGTAAAAATACAAATATTAATGTTGAGGAGGATATGGGGAAATAGGAGCCCTTATAGACTGTTGATGGGGCTGAGAATTAGTACAGCCTCTATGGAGACCAGTATGGCTGCTCCTCAAGAGACTAGGAAGGGAACCACCATATGACCCACGTGTACCACTCCACTCCTCAGTATCTTTCCAAAGGAATTAAAGTCAGAAAACTATAGTGATATATGCACATACATGTTTATAGTAGCATAATTCACAATAGCCAAGTTATGGAACAAACTTAGGTATGCATCAACAGACAAATGGATAAAGAAAATTTGGCATATACTCACAATCAAATTTTATTCAGCCACAGAGAACAACATAATTAGGTAATTTGCAGGAAAATGGATGGAACTATGCTAAGTGAGATCAGCCAGTCTCAGAAAGTCAAAGATCAGATGTTTTTTCTCATATGTGGAAGCTACAGAGAAAATAAGAAGCAAAAGGGACTTTAGATAATTGGAAGGAGCGGCCAGTAGAATAGTGGGAGGGGATATGGGGAGAGAAGTGGGGAGGGTAAAAAGAGGAACTGATGAAAGAAACAGTTCAAAATATGTGGTGCCCATGTATGAAGGTGTCACTATCTACTTTACTATTATGTGTGGGGAGGGCTGGGTAGCAGGGTGGGCACTGACAAGAAACATACAAAGTCCTATGTGCATGCATATGTATATGACTTTGAACCTCACCGATAAAAGTATTAAAAAAATAAAGAAATCATCTGGACAAGTCTCTGTACCCCTTGGAACTATGCCTTAGGGACAGAATGCTACCCGCTCTCAGCAAGCTTTCCCATCTGTGTTGGTGACTTGATAGATTCTGTGTCTAGTAGGGAAAGTATATACCTGACACTCAGACATCCACATAAGGTGTTTGACCATGAGCAAGTCAGGGTGTCACTCAGAGAATCCATCCAAACACAGAATCCCAATACCTGCCACTCATCTAACAGGATATGGATGATACAAAATGAGAAAACAGACCTAAATTCATGCTTAGCTGTACAAATGAAGCAGAATAATATGGTAGACAGAATGGAGGCTCTGGTACCAAATCACTTGGGTTAGAATCCTGACTCCCATTGGAATAATCAGAGATAATTTGTTTCCTCTCTCTGAGCCTCAGTTTCTTCATCTGTACAAGGGAACAATCAGGGTCTTTGCAAGCAAATATGTTGCTTGGTACATAATAGATACTAATACATGAACATATATTTTAAGTTGAAATTAAGAAGAAAGATTTTTTTTTAATTGTGGGTTCAAGACTTCATATTTAACCAAGTCTTTTGTATACTCCTTTTCTAATTTGCCTTCATAATTTACTCTTTTGTGGTTGGTAAAAATGGGCTAGCATTATTCTCTCCTTTACTGATATGATTTTCTAAGAGCTTCACTTTCGCATAAGATTCCTTTATGTAAAATTGAAAAAACTAAAAAACTGCCCCTCTGAGGAGACATAGCCATTGAGGGAAGAGCTGAGATTTCAGTTCCTAGTAGCTACCTCAAGCAGGGACCTTCTTCAAGCCACCACTAGGCAACCACAGTGTTTCTGAAGATCATTATGTTGTGTGATACAGGATAAGAGGGAAGCCAGAACTTTCAAAAATACTAGAATAATTGCTTCTTGAAAGTTACTACCCCTAGGATAACCCATGAGTTTGCCCAGTTACTTTATCAAAAAAAAAAGTCATCAAAATGTTGGTAGACCTCACTCAAAAGGCCAGTCTTTATTTAAAATAATTTTTTCACTCTGATAATTTTCCAACAAAGAAAGCTCAACTTCCATTTGACATTCTAAAGAGTCACCAGATTCCCTAGCCAATCTTGTTTGAGAGCATCAAAATAAATAATGCCTTATTTTTCATAGGCATTAATTCATTGCTTCCATAGTGAAGTTATAAAAATGAAGTCTTATTTTGGACAAAAAGAAGAAAAAATATAAAGAGAGCCTAAATATCAAGGACCTCAACATATTGAGAAAACTCTTTTTTCTTGATTGGCTCCAAAAGATTATTACATAAGCTAAAAAAAAGAAAGAATCTGTTACAAAGGTTGGTTTTAGGCCCTCAAGACTTAAGTAATAAGCATATTTAACTATTAAAGTTAATAGTAATAAAAATAACAAATTTCTTCCGGGCGTGGTGGCACACGCTTGTAATCCCAGCATTCGGGAGGCTGAGACCGGAGGATCCGGGTTCGCGGCCAGCCTCAGCTACTTAGTGAGGCACTCCGCAACTTAGTGAGACTCAGTTTCAAAATAAAGAATAAAAACTAGGGCTGGGGGTATAGCTCGGAGGTAGAATGCCCCTGAGTTCAATCCCCAGTACCGAAAAAAAAAAATAACAAATTTCACTTGTTTCTACAAAGGGCATGACCACTAAAAAGTATTTGTTTGCCCATTTTCATATCATTCTCCCAATAACCCTGTGTAAGGGAGAAACAGGAATATTATACCCCATACTGATACAGAGTCTGACTGGGGCTGAGAGAGGAAGAATACTTTGCTCATCACTATCATCATTACAAGATTTAACCAGACTTCTGATAAATCCTATGCTCTTTGGGCTATACAATGGCAATTCTGTATATTTTAGATTCTTTAAATCATGCTAGTAAGTCTCCCCAAATGCCCATTTACATTTCTTTAATGAACAACTCAGAGTGTTTGAAGTTCAAAACTGGAACATAATCCTTATTCTTCCTCTGTCTATAGACATTTGGCCCAGCCCTCCTCTTCACGCATCCATCAAAAAGATATCAAATCCAAACCTGTGATCAAATAAGAGCTGTGTGCACTCACTTTCATGCACTGCACACATATATCAAAGCATTCTCCAAGAGCAATGAATCCACCACCAAATGGAGAGGGTTTTCTACAGAGGAAAGCAGTATTGAACCCGATGCTCTTTCTATTGAGGGAAGCTCCAGCACCAGCAATGCCAGGTCAAATGGACAGACAGGAACAGGGATTGCCATTTCCTTTGAAGGTGCAAATAGATCTGCAGTGCTCCAAGCAGCATCACTTTGAAGCTTCCAAAGTGTTAGCCATTTTACACGACCATCCAATATGGGGAACATCTCATTAGGGAAACCTAGTATCAACTTGATAACAAAATAGAACATGTAATTCATCTTTTAACTCAATCATGCTGTCAGCTGTTTTGATTTAGCTTCTTTTTTAATCATTTTTCCTATCATATCCATAATGAATTGTAGTCAGGAGTTGACAGCATCCTGGCAAAGTCAGCATCTCAGTTAGTGACAGAGATCGTACTTAGCAGCTAGCATCTTCATGTGCTAAAAGTCTACTTCAGTGTCACTCTAAGGGAGGTCTTTTGTGATTGTTCCCATTTTGCAGATGGACTATTTGACAGAAAACAATTAATTAGTGTGACTTAGCTAATTTGAGTACCCATGCTAGGGACTTTTCTCTGAAATTGAGCCAAGTGACCTTGGGGTCACCTAATCTCTTTCAACCTCAATTATATTAAGAACTTGTACTAGATAATTTCTAAAGTCATTACTAAATACAAATACATTCTCTTAATTTTATTCTTCTCAAGTCATAACTCTAAAAAGTGCTGGTTACAAATTAAGTGGATAGAAAGACAATCAAGACCAGTACTATCCAATAAAAACTTTCTCCAATGGTGAGATGCTCTATAATTTATTGTCAGTACAGTGTCCACTAGACACTCAAGGCTAGTGAACACTTGAAATATAGCCAGTGATACTGAAAACCTGAATTTAAATTTTATACAGTTCTAAATTCATTAGCCAACCCACATATTACTATTGGCTATAGTAGTAAACAGCACTTAAATCTACTCAAGAACTGATAAAGATAAGGAAGAAAAAAATAAAATTTGTAGAATATAAGGGTCTTTTTTTGTATCTTGGATATAATTCAAAATTTTTCATGGCACAAGCCCCAGACTAGGTGGTTTTATTCCCCTTTCATTCCTTTTAGGTAAAACTATTTTTTTAATCCCCAAGAAGAAAGTTCCTTATACCAGTCTCTTAGAAACAAGTTCTATCCATACAGAGCTACCATATACTTTACCATACAATTATGAAGTTTTGACAGTGAAAGGAATCAACATTAACTGTACCAGGGAGACAAACATACTATAATTGTCCCAGGCAGGCTTGAACACAAGGTCACCTAATCTCAGAATAGTCTACAATTGCAAGTACTCTAGCACCTGAGACCCTACAAGACTGCCTCAAGGCTTTTAATAACAGGTTCTGCTCTACAAAGTTTTCTAAAGATTATAGACCATGGAACTACTATGGAATCATCTGGAATGTCTCTTAAAAATGAAGATATTTAGGTCCCACCTTAGACTTAAAAATTAAAACTTCTGGAAGTGTAATTTCAAAATTGAATCACTGCAAAATTTTATATGCAAGCCAAAATAGAGACAAAGACAGTATCTAGAGAGTGTAACCAATGAAGCAAAACTTGCCACAGAGATCATGGTATTCAGACACTATTGTTTTCACCATACTCTCCATGGACTGCCTTTGATAAGTATCATTCCTAAAATTCACATGAGTGCCCATGAGCAAAAACATTCTTCTAAACAAAAGAGCATCAACAGAGGGCAACCAATGCTGCCCACTCCAAATCCAGATGTCTCCAGATCTTTCTAACTGCTCGCTCCTACAAGTGGTCACCATGAGGTTGCTGAAAAGTGGAAACAGACTTGTTCTTTCCAATCTTTCTATGTTTGGAGAGAGAGAGAAAGACCAAAACAAGCAAACCAATAAATAATTCTGATAAATATAAATGCTATGAAGAAATTTAAACAGCCTGGTGTAAAACTAATCTATAAATCACATATGACAAGAATTGCTATTTTACTTGTTTACTGTTTTATTCCCCATGAATGCAATGGTGTCTGACACTCAATCAATATTTGTTCTGTGAATGGACATGAGGGAACGGTAGGAGATAAGTAGTTTAGATAGGGTAAGTAGGCCTATCTGAGGAAGACCTTTCAACAAAGTGTTGTATTCAGGGGAATATACCAAGAGCTGTGTGTGCATGTATATTTTTATCACATTGAACATCACTGTGACATATGCACAAATACAATAATATTTGAAAAGAGTTTTATGCAACGGAGACAAGCTAGAAAGGCCAAAGAAACAACAAAAAAAAAACAACTACAAAACTTCCTTAACAGAGGAAATAGTAGGCCCCGAGGTTAGAACAAGCTTTTCCTATTGACTCAACAGAACAAAGCCCTGTAGTTCAGCATGGCAAATAAGGGGAAAAGGTTCCCACAAGAGGTTGGTGAGTAGGCTAGGACTAGATCACACAGTATCTTGAGGGAAGCCAGTGTTTTTCACAGCAGGTGAGTCCTATAATCTGGTTGATGATTTATAAGTTTATTTTCATTGCCCTTGGAGAATGAACCTTGGAGGTACAAAAGTCAAGCTAGGAATATCACTTAAAGGGTTAGCACAGGACTGCATGTAAAAGATTACAGATACATAGATTAGGGTGGTGGGTAGGAAAGATGGAAGAAGCAGAGAAATAGGAACATGTTTTTGGAGGTAGAACTAGGAGTAGCTGATGGTTTGAATGTAAGTCATAAGGCAAAGAAAGAATTACAGGTAGTTGAGGTCTAGGTGTCTGGACTGAACAGAGAGTATTCCCTATGCCTTGTTGCAGTGAGAGCTTATTGTTCATATATGCCTATGCTCTTGAGGACCCAATTGCACCCACACCTTGGCTAATGGTGTTCCCTCCCAATCTCAATTCCTAGGGAAAGTGTACAGAAAGATCTATACTATCAAAATCACATGTATATTTGCCGTGTTTGGAAATGTATTATCTCAGCGAAGAGGACTCTCATCTCCCTGAAGAGAAAAATTACAGCAGCAAAGTCTGACAATCTTCTCACAGGGGCATAGTTTTCCCTCTGTAGCCAACTTGGGGAAACGGAGCTTGGGTTACTAAAGTAGCATTTGCTAGATAAGAACCAGAAATTAGCAAATAAGGAACTAGTTCTGATGATAATACCCAGAATGAGATATCAGGATAGTCTAGGTGGGATCCAGAGAGTAGCACTGAGTCTAAGCAGAGAAGGTGCCCAAGGACGTGGTCAAGACTGGGAACCAAGAATGACTCTTTGGCTAAGGAAATGGCCAATGTAAAAAGATTCTGAAACATGAAGAGTTGTCTCTTAATGCCTTTTCCCACGTGGAACAAATACTTCTTGGGACATCTCTGCATTTGACCCAGGCCTCAAGGTCACTCAAATAACGTGGCTGACACCTCAGCAACAAAAAGAATGGGGGAGAATGAGAGCATTCTCTGTTGATACCAAATTAATTAAAGGAAATTGCCTCTGTTTTCATTGTTCATTTCATCATATTATAGTGTTTAGAGTAACCCTTCTAACAGAAATGAATCAAATTGAATACTGCCAATATGTCACCTCTGCGTATGAAAAAGACTCAGCTGCTATTTGAGGGACATTTGCACTGATTGCCTATTGTCATCGCGTGAGATTAGAGGGGGGAGAACGTATGGCTTCTGATTGTTACATCCATGACAAGAAAGGTCTTCAGTCATATCTCATTAATCTGCTGCGGAACAGAATGTCACGTTGACATTTCAAATTATCCTGTTGCTTTGTTCACAGGATTATTTTCAGCTTAAACTCATTGAGTTTCTAGCTTGGCTATTTATACGAACTCTGACTCTAATCTTCCGATGTCTTGACCTGCACACAAGACCAGATTTTACTATTTATAAAAATGATTAACTGTTTTGTCTTTGGGGTCAAACAAACCTGAGTTTGAATATCCTTTCCTAACTGGGTCTCCTTGGGCAAGTGATTTATCCTCTCTGGGCCTTAGTTTCTTCATTTGAAAGAAGAAAAATAATGTCTACCTTCTAGGTTTCTTATGAAGATCAAATGAAATAAAATATTAAAAAGAACTTGAAACTATACCAAAAAAAGACAACTTGTAGTAAAATAATAACAGCAATTATATATGATGGTTTTTATATGATGGTTTATATGATGATACCAGTAAGTTGAGAAGCTGAGACAGGAGGATTACAGGTTCAAGGCCTGCCTCAGCAATTTAGCAAGACTCTGTCTCAAAGTAAAAATAGAGTATACTGCATTAGACAGTATAGTTACTTTCTCCCTTTTACAGATGATGAAACTGTGGGCTATCAGGTTAGATTATTTGCCTGAGTAAAAGCCTAGACATCTAGTTGCACAGGCTGCTTATGCACCTAGATTTCTTGACATAAGTACCTACCCAAATTTAGATATCCATCCCAGACATCACCCTGGAATCTAAGCCACATGCCCAATAGCCAGCTGCTTACTTATCATTTTCCCATTCATGTCTGAACAGACTCAAATTTAACAGGTCCAAACTCAGCACAGGGTTAGAGTTCTTCATTCTCCCCCCGGGGAACCTTTACTGGCCACTGTCTTTCCCAGAAAAGCTTAAGTGCATCCCATCCTTCTAGAAGCTACCATTTACTCTCCATGCCTCTTCCCTCAAACCACACACCTACCTCATTGATGAATAGTTGCTGCCTGTACCTTCAAAATATATCCCAAACTCAACCACTTCTCACCTCCTCATACCACTCTGGCCCAAGTCACCATCATCTCTTACAGGATCACTGTGATGCTCTCCTGATAGGCCTCTCTAAGTCTGTCTTCATGCCCTTTCATCCAATACTCAACATCTTAATACCTCCAATAACTCCTCCTACCAAGGGTAAAAGTCAAATTTGTACAATGAACTACTAGACTCTATATGATAAGGTCCTTGCTATCATCTATGACCTGGTCTCCTACTCCTTTCACATTCTGCCACTCTATTCCAGACACAGGGGCACATGCCTTTGTAAAACACAACAGGAACATTGCTACCTCAGGGCCTTTGCATACATTCTTCCTTCATCCTCGAACCCCATTTTGCCAGAAATTGACATAGTAGATTCTTTTACCTCCTGTTCTCTGCTCATGAAGACTATCACAGCTATCCACCTCTGAGCCTAGTCCTGCCTCCTGCTGTATTTTTCTTCTTAATTTTTATCACTATCTAACATACCATGTATTTTCTTTGTACCATGTATTTTGTTTGTCTTCCTCTCCAGAATGTAAACTCCATGGGAGCAAAGACTTCTATCTGTTTTGCTCATTGCTGTACCCCACCATGCCTAGACCATGCCTATCACAGAGATGATCCTGCTTACTATCTATCTGGTCAATAAATGATTGAATGATTCCCCCATTAGGAGCCAAAGGACATATGGTAACATGCCAGGTATAATACAAAAGTATCATAATGACCTCCTTGTCAAGTCTCCCTGAATGTTTACACCTTTCCTCGTATCTTCCTTAGAGACTCATTTATTTGGGTTAATCTTTCTTAATTTCCAACTACTCATGAGAAAGAAAGAAGACAATTCTAAGGTATGGTATCATAAATTCATATGAGTTGATTTGGGAAACTTTCCCTATCTTGTGAATTACTAAGAAATAAATCACACGGAAGTAAAGATGATAATGACTAGGGAAGACAGAAGTTCTCAGGGATTAGCTTGATGCTAATGACCTGACATTAAGCCTGTGGGATGCTGTACAGGAGGGACGTGGAGGCACCAGCAGTAGGATGGAGGATGGTAAGAAAGACAGTAATTTCTCTTCTATGCAGATTTGTCTTGGGGTGTTCTAGAATCATTAGGAAGAGATCTTAAGCTGCAGGCAGCACTTCTCAGGCAGAAGGGTGACCACCTCACTTTTTTAACCCCCTTTTATTTTTTCTTTTGCTTTAATGCAAATCCTGAGACTCAATATTCTATCTTTCCCTTGCAGTGCTACTAACACCTTCATCAACTCTCAGGATTTTTCTACCACCCACACCTGGCAATGATACAGGAGGCAAGTCCCCAGCTCCCCATGACAGAGGACAGTGTGGGTTCAGTGCCTTTGGCAGTCTAACAGGACAGGTGTTTTTAAGCTAATTGCATATTAGAGACATTTATAGACATATATATATATTACATATAATTTACATATAATTTATTTCACTTGTTCTGGCTAGCGACCAAGGGATTTGTGAATTCCCCAAGTGACTAGAAGGTGCTTCTGGGGTTGAAAACAATGGAATGTATAAGGCTGAGTCCACAGAGAGAAGACTGGAGCTCGAGGTCTACCCCCAGCTCTCAAGGGTAAAACTCTCACATTGGCAAAGTGACCTAACCTTTCCTAATAGGAAACTTGATCAGAAAAATAACCTCTCTTATTTCTTGGGTTTATTATACAGATTAAATAAGAAAATTCTGTGAAAAGTATATTATAAAGATGTATGGTGAAGAAAGAGAACTGGAGAACAATGTGAAAACAAAACATAGAGCAACTCAGGCACTTCTTTAACTAACAGCTATGGCTACACAAGGAAAGGATCTCCACAGAACCTTGCATAGGACACAGAACCTTGAAAATAGTCTGTTTCACAAGCATCAACAGTATTGACTTTAATTATCAAAGTAATCTATATTTGCTATATAAAACATAGATAATGATAATACACTTTCATCCATTAATATATAAGTAAAACAGTAACAGAAAAATAGAAAATAAATTAAATACAGCCATCTATGGACTGACATTATTGGTATGCTTCCAAAGTTCAATTCATAACACAAATATACAAGACAAAGGTCATACCATACATATTATTCTACAATCTCATTTGCTCACTTAATACAACATAAACATCTTTAATACCAGTGAATCCAGCTCTGCACATCATTTTCCTAAAGGCTACATTTGACCAATCCCTGAGAATTTACCATTTAGACTATTTCCAGTTTTTCCTCCTCTATATACAATTTAGCAGTATACTCTAATATAACAGGTCAATTTTCACTTGTTTAATCATCTTCCTAGAATAAATTTTAAGTAGTAAAACTCGTTGAACAGAACTTAAGAAAAACAAAGTTTTTAATCTTTTTTTACTATTAAAATACAGGATTTTCAAAACTTCAAACAAGAATATACTACTCCTTACTGAAGTTTAGTCTGCCCTTCTACCTGGATATAGGATAAAGTCAAATCCTGCAGTCTCTCTTGAAATTAAATGAGACCATGGACTGAATTTTAGACAATGAAATGTGAGCTATAGGAGTAGACATATGCCAGCCTTGTCTATTAAAGTTCTCATTCAAGGCTTCTTCATCTCGTTTGCCTCCTTTGCTCTTGGATGCCAATGTCTGGGGTCATTTTGTAAGCGATGTGTCAAAGATGGCAGAGATTCCATCATCCTAGATCACAGAAGAGCCATGACAAACATGGTTTATACCCTGCTAAGCTAGAACAGACTTAGATTAGCTATCCAAGAACTAAAAATGTTCCCATTATGTTTGTATAAAACACAATGCATAACTCAGGGTTTATGTGTAATATAAATTATCCCTCCTTGATTATGCAGAAATATATCCTTTAAAGTAGCATAATGCCATAACAAAGTATTGACATTTATGGCAGCAGCTTAGTGGCCAAGTAGTGTGTGATGAGAAAACTCAGATCCTGGAGACCTATGACATATAGTGCCAAAGCATTTGATAAAACTTCCGTCTTGAAGACAGACCAAGTCCCTTCCATACACTTAGCTGTAGGGTAAGTTGTTAGACAAGATAACTTAGCAGATTTTGATGGCTATTACTTGCCCTATCCAGAAAGGATTTATAAGAAAGAAATGAGCTCAAGAAAGGATTTGTTGATTTGCAGGCAGAAATGAAAGAGAATAAGAAGGTCCAGAAAATTAGGCTTTGGAGGACTGAAAAAATTGAACTGCTAATGAACCATAAATACTAGGAAATGAGATTAGAAATATACCTTGAAGCCACCATTAATTTTTATTAGTTAAACAAGCATTCAACATTATGACAAATATCAAATTAAATATGTTTTCTTTCCACAAAAGAGTTTGGATTCAAGGGGCTTACAGAGTCATTGAGGTGAGCAAGGAGTTGGGTTAGGGAAGCAAGAAGAAGGTTAAGGCTTAAGCATAAAGTCTCGGGAAAGAATCTGGGCACTGTTATTCACACAGAGACCTCACTGGGAATAAATAAATGTGGAGACAACTAAGTTTTTGAGGAAATGATCTGGCCTAAGAAACTTGTACCTTAACTAAAAGAGCTTTGGCTATTCATATTTTAAGAGAATTTTTAGGTGACATATTGATGTAGCTGAAAGTCAGCTAGGAGCTGTGCAATCACTGAGGAAGATCTGCTTCTATTTCTCACTTCACCCTTAGACTAGGAAGATGCACTCAAAGTAAATAAGAAGTTCCTTCAAGATGACAGAATTAAGACTTACTTAAAAAACTCTCCCTGCCTTTGAAAAAGAGAGACTTCACAATGTCTCCCAGCAGAGTCCTGTAATTGCCGTGAATAAGTGATGGCTGTGTGACTCCTTTCTCCCCCTTCTTTAAAGGTGATTTTTATATAGTAGTTAACTTGTCCTGCTCAATCATAGTTTAGCATGGATAGAGGGAGACAATGGAAGAGAGAATGGGGAGAGATTATGTACATTTTAATATGCAGGTAAATAGATCTTTAGGAACTACGGCTGGATGCGGCTAAGACTGCGCATCACCCAGGGACCCTTACCTTTAAACATGAGCTCAATGTTTGAATGGAACTTTGTCTCATGTCCCTCAAAAAAGAGAGCAACTAAGTCAGGCATGGTGATACATGTCTGTAATCCCAGTACCTGGGAGGCTGAGACAGGGGAATCACAGCTTTGAGGCCAGCCTCAGCAGATTAGCAAGGCCCTCAGCAACTTAGTGAGACCTTGTTTAAAAAATAAAATAGGGCTAGGGGTGTAGCTCAGAGGTAGAACACCTCTAGGTTGAAACCTAATACAAGAAAGCAAGCAAGAATGAAACTGTGTTCTCTATGCAGATAGAAGTACTTAATGGTACTTCTAGCTGTTGACCAAAAGTCTTTTGTTTACCTCTTCTTTAAGAAATACATCTGGATTCTAGTTCCCAGCTGTCTTTGCAGTCAAATGTGGCCATATGCCTGAGTTCTAGGAAGATGAATGTGAACAAAAGTGCCAGTTTCAGGCCTGAAACATTAAGAGTGCGCACGCGCACACACACACACACACACACACACACACACACACACATCTCCAATGAATAACTTCATATGCTCATTTCCCTTCAGCTACCTGGTTGTCAATGCCTACATTAAAGATAGATCTTCAGATTGCTGTCTATGAAGCAGAGCTTCTTTGTTACCTTCTCCAAGTTTTGGGAACTGCCTTGGAATGATTTCAGTGAGAGAAACTAAGCTACTATGTTTTTGAACCATCAACATTATTTGGGTTTATTTATTACAGCAAATAGCCTATGCTAACTAATGTAATTCAAAAGAATATGAATTATGAAAATGAAAGTCCATCTATTCTATACAGTCACAGTCCTCTAGTGGTCAACTGCCAGCCTTTGTGTTCTCTCCTGAAGTTTTTTTCTGTATTTGTATATATACATACATATATTACAAAAAAATTGGATCACACTAGGCACATCACTTGCAATACCTTTAAAGAATTTGAGTATTAACTTTTATAGAACATGCATTAATACGGCAGATAGTACTCTGGGACTTGACTAAAACAATAATCATCTTTTCAGTGCTAGCAAAGACTTTGTGGCGAACCTATAAAACTACTCATTCTTTTCAAAAAGCACTTTGCTTGATTGCCACAGCTCCTTAATAGCTGGATCTTGAGCAAGGCTTGGTCTGCAGGACAGATGATTCCAAAAGAAGGAATGTGTGGCATATCCCACTTTGCATTATTATATTCTGGAAATTTGGGGTGCTTTGGGTTTTGCTTTTATATTAATTATAAAAGAAAACTTCTTAGAAACATGTGGCCTGACAGATAACTGATCTTTTAGCTGAAAAAAAAAAAAAAAAAAAAAAAGCAGTGCCTCGAGACTCGAGACAACCCAATGCATTAACCTTTACAAGCATCAGTCTAGAAACAGGCTTTGCAAGTTTATCTAAATAGCTACTACAAATAGTCTTTTGCCCACTAACACCTGGTCTCCCTGGAACCCTCTAACTACCTGAGATAAGATAGAACACTGCTTAAAGAGGGTAAACAAAATTGTAAAGATTTTAACTATAAAAGAATTTTTTTATATGTGTTGTAACCTTAACTGGTTGAGGATAACCTTTGGAAAAACAAGTCTGTAAAAATTCCTGCTCTATACGCCTCATTGCAAAAAAAAAAAAAAAAAAAGTATAAAAACAGCAGTGACTAACAAACAATAAAAGAGATACGCTTCTACCCTGCATGCAGTGTGAGCATATTCTCATGACCTCGTCTCATTCCACACCTGTCGAAGGACCCCTGACTGCACTGCCTTGAGGGCTGGACCCCGGCACTTGATACTAAGCAAGTGAAATATATAGAAATGAGAGCATTTAATACCACCCAGAAATATGTAGAAATAACAACTTCTATCCTGGCGACTGAAAGTAAAAGCAACCGCAAAACTCTACATGCAATTATAGAAAAGGGAAAGTGCTCCATCTGGCCCTCTCGCATTTGTTTTCTGAGTGTATTTTTTACCAATGAGCCTAGCATCTCAGTATAGACAAGAGCACCCAGTCTCTGCATTTAGCACTGTCTTAGAAGTACAGGTGCTGGTGAGCATTTGATATGTTGCCCAGTGTTTTTCTTAGTTGTTCATCCTTCTTATTTATAGATATTTTCAGACTTTCTTTACAAAAACATTGAGCTAGTATATGGTAAACTATTACAGTCACTAATTGTCACAGAAGGTACTCCCTTGTCCTGGAATTTGTGGAATAATGTCAAATTCCCAATGGCATCTCTAACTGAATGCTTGTACCATCTTCAAGATTTTAAAGGTCATTATATGTTTCTGATCAATCACTGTTATGTATTTTCCTATAAGATTATGCTTCTCTGGCTACCCAGAGGATGATTCTTCACATGTCTCTTCCAGCCCAGTCCATCTTACCTGCCTGTGCACTGGTCCAAGTGGAATACCCCTCTTCTGTGTTCCCATGGCATTCTGCATGCCTCTAGCCAATCAACCAAATTCACCTTCATCTTCATCATCATCACCACATGTGTGGAGTCCCAAGTGCAGACACTGTGCAAAGCAGTTTGTATGCATTATCTCATCCAAATCTAAAAATACAGTTTATAATGAGGAAACTGAAGCCTAGTTTAGCAAATAGTATCAAATCCAAGATTCCAGTTTAGGAATCCAAGAGACCATGTTCTAAAAAGCCAGAGATAATGTTTGATTTTCTTGTCTCTCTTTCTTTCTTCAATAAATATTTTTTGTCACTCATAATGGACCAGGCTTACTTTCAAAGACCATAGACCATGATGAGCACTTTGAAATAAGAGAGCACATTTTTTAATTTTAGCATTCTCAGTGCTTAGTAACATACCTAAAAAATAGTTGTTCAATAAATTTGTCATGCATTACCAAAGACAGAGACAAAGGCCTGTGCTCTGCATGCCTCTGCAGTCGAAAAGGAAGAAAAGCCACCCTGAAACAATGGGCTAATATTGTCCTATCAAAGAGAAGCTAGACCTCTGCAGGTTAACATTCCTGATCTTTTGAAAATAGAACTAGAAGTACAGTGATAGAGACTGTACCTCAATATATGATAGTCTTCAACATTCTAATATATTGGTCCTTTATAATTGTATGTGTTATGTTTCTTGAGTCCTTTAGTACCCCAGAGAAAATAGAGATCATAAAGGATTCAGATTAAAATAGGAAAATTAATGAAACAAGTAGGGCTTTAAATGCACTTTGAAGAATGGGTAGCATTAGGATCAAAAACAAAATTTTGACATTTTGTAAGCTAGAGAAACAATAATTGAATCCTTGGAAACAGGAATGGTTATGGCATTATACAATTTAGGACAGAGATTAGCCTAACTAAAATGAAGAGTAGAAATCTGTAATAGTGAAAGTTAAGGAAATGATGATAATGATAACAATGACAATGACAAAAAAGAAGAGTGGCTAGATAAACAGATTATTGATAGATGATAGATAAATAATAGAAAGACAAATAAAAGATAGATGATTTCCAGGCATAATAGCACACACTTGTAATCCCAATACTTGGGAGGCTGAGACAAGATGATCACAGGTTCATGGCCAGCCTCAGCTACTTAGTGAGGCCCTCTACAACTTGTTGAGAGCCCATTTAAAAAACAAAGAATAAAAAATAGGGCTGGGAGTGTAGAGCTCAGAGGTATAGTGCCCCTGGGTTCAATCCTCAGTACCACAAAAAAAAAAAAAAAGAAGATAGATAAATAAAAGATAAAGAGAATAGTCAAAGTGGGTTCTGAACTTAAAAAAGAAAGTTAGAGATGGGCATGGTGGTGCACGCTTGTAATCTCAGTACTTGGGAGGCTGAGACCAGAGGATCTGGGTTTGCAGCCAGCCTCAGCTACTTAGTGAGAACCTCCGCAACTTAGTAAGACCCTGTTTCAAAATAAAGAACAAAAAATTGGGCTAAGGATGTAGCTCGAAGGTAGAATGCCCCTGGGTTCAGCTCCCAGTACTGGAGAGAGAGAGAGAGAGAGAGAGAGAGAGAGAGAGAGAGAGAGAGAGAGAGAAAGAGAGAAGAGAAGAGAAGAGAAGAGAAGAGAAGAGAAGAGAAGAGAAGAGAGAGAGAATTGGAATTAGTGAATTATATTTTGATTTATGGACAGAAAAATTACATAGTTAAAGGGTATTTAAAAAACAGATTGGCTTGACAACTGCTTGCAAGTTGTATTCCCCAGAAAGACTGCATTCTAAACTCTTCCTGTCTTTTTTTTCCCCATGGGCCGAGGATGAGCAATCTTAAAATGCCTGCAATTCAGTGTAAAGAACCAGTGAAGAAATCGGCCACCTGCAATAGGTTGCACCACAAGGACTCTCCTCACACAGCTGAGCATTTCAACCTTCTTCCTTAGCAAAGAACCAAAGCCCTCTGAGAAGGCTCCCCTTTGCCTCATGCAGTCCCTTACAAGCCTTTAAACACCTTACTGGCTTCTTTTCCCAACTACTGTCTTTATTTCTACACCTGCAAGAGCATTTCCCAGGAACTTTCTCCAGAATTGTCCTTTGCAACGGAGCATCCCATCCCTTTTCCCTAAGCAAAATATTGAACAGCACTGTGTACACCTATACTTATCCATGTCCTAAAGCCACAACACTGTCTCTATGATTACAGGCTTGTTCCAGTGGTTCCAGCCTGCCTATAAAGGGAAACCAAATCCCTCAGCTCACCTTTCAAGACCTAGGTGAAGTTGACATCTGAGGTCTGGCTCAGACTAACCTCACAATCAGAACTTCTCCCATAGACTCTTCCCCAGTCAAGCTCACTCAGCCCTCTACAGCCCTTGTTTCCTGCCTACCTCTTGGGTTCCTCCATGCTCTGAATTTAATACTCATATCCTGACCTCTGCTCTTTTATCTATCCTCTGCAATCCAGATTTCTTCAAATTCCTAGTGTCACAGCAATCTACATTTCCTTTGAAATCTTAAAAAGGAAATTACAATGTGTACCAGTTTCTTAGACACTTTATTTTAAACTTTTCTATTATTCTATATCCCTTCCTGCAAGTATATCCTTTCCTATCAAGTACATTCCATGGAGCAATGGCCTTGTTGAAACTTTTTGTCTCTTTCACAGTCTCAAGCACCTAATAGGTGCTCAATAAATATTCTGACTTGAATTTATGATTAATAACTATTCATCTATGCTATTTGATGGCATGGCAATGAGAGTGAGAGCATATCTGAAGTAGGCAATTCATCATTTCTCCCATTGTGGTATGTTGCAGAATTTTAATTAGAATGACTCTTGCATTACATATGGTTCTTCTAAAATCAGGATGCAGTTTCAACTGAAGGGCTTGATTTGCCTGAGATTGACATGGATGACTTTATTATTCTAAGGTAACCCTACATTGTATTTCAAAATAGTTTTACTTTTGCACCCTGCTCATTAATGCTTAGCACAGCTAGGTAGGAAGACATATCAGAACAGCACAAATCTGACAGTCCATTTTTCACCAACATATTCTTCATCTATTTCAAAACAAACAAGGATTTGCTAAGCTGAGTTTGCCTTCTCAGTGAAACAAGTCTGGCAATAGTAAAATTTCTCTAAAAACTCCTACGTTCCTGCCAATCCTGCAGAACATAGCACATCCATGCTAAGTATACCTGGGAAATGGAAAATAAGCAGAAGTCATTCTTAAAAGAAAACTGAAATACAGCAAACTGTTTAAAACACACACACACACACACACACACACACACACACACACACACACACACCTAAAATATCTGGACGTTTTATTAGAGTTACAGAAGAATATTTTTGTTTAATAGAAGAATTTTTTTTGTCTTACAGAAGAATATTTTGCAGGATCATGCACATACATCAAATTCTTGGCATTCATTGACAACATTGTTTCCGTCATTGTATTCATGATCAAAGGTAAATAATATGCAGCAATCTGCAGTTTTGTTGAAGTATAAAGTTTGAGTCACACATACTAAAGTTATTCTTATTTATCTCATGGCTTCACTCAGAGTCAGAAACAACGCTGTCAGGTAGGTGGTAACACCCCCACTTTACAGACAAGAATGCAAGGCTCATGCTTTAGTGGTCTAGGAATGCAGGCATTCCTGAGGCTGCTTGCTCTGTTTCAATGCCAGTCTAATTCCCAGGAATACCAAGTCTTAGACACAAGTTTCCCTTAACAATCTTTTCTTAGGTTGGCCTTTGGATCTACAATAGTGTGTCAGGTTTTCTCCTCCTTCCTCCTCCAAGCTGAGACTGATACCATCACAGTAGGGACCTCAAGCTGTTCTGTTCATTAGCAAAGTCCACTGTGTTTATGTAAGGCTATTATGTGATCTTTTCTAAGATTCATAAAATTTGTACATGACAGTGGACTGAACAGGCAGGGAGGTTGGCAGGGAGGTTGGCAGGAATGTACAGGGAAACAAGTCCTACCCTTGGAGATCAGTCTTGTCTTGGCCTTCAAAGCCAAAGATACTTTCTAATGGATTCTAAATATGTGCCGAGAAATATATCAAGAGAAATAAGGTCCTTCTATCAGCCAAGGCCTGGGTGCATAGCCGAAACTGAGCTTTAATCAAAATGTAAAAAGAAGGAGGAAGATAAGGAGGAAGAAAGAGAAGATGTATGTTGTAGCTCATGCCTGTAATTCCAGTACTTGGGAGGCTGAGATAAGAGGATCACAGGTTCAAGGCCAACTTCAGCAACTGAGTGAAGCCATATTTCAAAATAAAATATAAATTAGGGCTGGGGGTATAGCTCAGAGGTAGATGCCCCTAGGTTCAATGCAGAACAAGAAGGGGAAGGGGGAGGAAGAAGGGGAGGATGGAAGGTGAAAAGGAAGGAAGGAAGGGTGAATGTGAATGAGGTCATCTTTCTGGCTCTCTAAGGATCTTTCCAAGTCTTGCTTTATTTCCTCTTGATCTTTACAAAGACACAAGTATACTAGAATTGTCTGATAGGCATCCCTCTTTCTAATCCAACCCATAAATCTAGGACCTAGAATCTGAGAAATACTTAAAAGCATAGAGATGGAGGTCTGAATATCACTTTTAGCAGTAATGTGAGCAATCAAAGGAAGAACTCAGTGCCAGAGCCAGATAAGCCTAATAATTCCCGGACCCAGCCCAGGCCCAGGCTTGAGAGAGCACGAGCAGGAGGAGCATGAGTCTGCAAAGCCATCCTCATGCCCTAGTCATTGCATCTCACTGGGAGGGAGAACCAGAAGCACCCTCAGCACCGGACACGGACTATCTCCAAACAATCAAGAAATGCACTGCCATCTAATCGGTGCCTGGTTCCACCTCTGTTAGGAAGACAGTGAGGGCTAGGACAAGAGTCCACAGGAGGAATCCTTGGGAAGACCACTTTTCCTTAAAGTCAAGAGTAGAGAAGGGCATTCTGTTTTCACATTTTCCCACCTGTTAGAACATCACCCAGCATACCTGCCAGCCCAGAGAGAAGACAGTTAGCTGGTGCACAGCTGTCACCCCGTGCCTATGTGATTCCACCCCATCACTTTACAACCATGGCCTCCTCTTGAGGACATACAAATGTACTTGCTATACACTTGTAGTTTCTGGGAAAAGAGAGAGACAGGAGATGTGAAAATTAGAAAATATGAGAACCTCAGCACCTACTTAACCTTAAGGGACTATTAGATTTTCTGGATTGAACTAAGTAAGCTTGCTTTATCACACCCCAAATTGGGGCCTTGTTTGGGATATTCTTACTCAATAAATGACAGAAAAATTCATTTTCCCTGTACAACTGAATATGGAGAAGGGAAATTTACAACTATGGATAAAGCTTACAAAACAAAACACATTATAAACCAGGGTAATAAAAAATAAAATAGACCAATGAATTTAAAATGAATACAGAAGCACATATAACTATACTCCTAAGATATTTAATTACAAAAAACTGATCACAAAGCTTTGCTCCAAGTTTCTTAGAAATTGAGTCTAAAATAACTCAGCATCTGAAGAAAAAAAAGAAACACTTTACAAGTATGCCACTCAGTCTGTTGACTCATGTATGACTCCTCCTTCATCTATTAATTTGCAGTTTCATTTCGAAAGCTATGATTTCTTAATCTAGAGGTTTAAAGGAAGTAAAATTTGTAGATACAGATTTAATCATGTTGAACCCACTCCTTGACTTTAAACTAGAAATCTCTAGGAGCTGAATTAACATTTAGGCCACAAGAGTACAATTTAGGAAATTATTACTTCATAGGTTCAAATAGTACCCCAATGGAATAAAAGATTACACTAAGTCTATGCTTTATTAAATTACACTTTGGAGTCCTGAGCTCTTGGATAATGCCCTTCAGGAGCTGGAATTTACCTGTTTGTTATGGGTCTCTATAGAATTGAAGACAATTATCTATTAGCATGAGCTTAAAAGCCAAACATTTTTTAAGCAATCCTGAAGGAGGAAAAAAAAGGTTAATTCAATCTGAATGAACACAAATATTACTTTCTTAATTTGGTCCTTACTGTGTAGTATTTAATGGCACTAAGCATAATAGATTCATTTCTATTTTTATTTATTTTTTGTGGCACTGGGGATTGAACCCAAGGACATTCTACCTCTGAGCTACACCCCTAGCCCTATTTTTTATTCTGTATTTTGAAATGGGATCTCACTAAGTGGCAGAGGGCTTCACAAAGTATCTGAGGTTGGCCGTGAACCTGTGATCCTTCTGTCTCAGCCTCCCAAGTACTGGGATTACAATGTATACCACCAGATCCAGCTATAGATTCATTTCTAAAAGTGAGTTAACATTTAATTTATATAAATGACTAATTAGTAAATTCATAGGGTTGCATTTTGTGTTTTAGGTACCTCAAACTAATTAAATCAATTTACTTCCTAAATCTAGGACTCCTTAAAGTAACTCTTGAACCTACACATGAATGCTGGTAACTTTTCTGAGTACTATATATTTTCACTACTGATATGGGAGGCTTTTGCCAATATGCTATTCAAATTTAAATCTGAAATAATTAGAATTAAATAAGATGTAAAATTCAGTTTCTAGTCACTCTACTCACATTTCAAATACTATACAGTCTCATGAGACTAATGGCCACCATATTGAACAGCATACGCAAGCTGTCATGCCTGCATAAAGTTCTTTTGATGGTACTACTAAAGTCTACAAGATACTTTTTAAAGTAAATGCCAAAGTACTTATTGAACCTTGATTGAATTGTGATTGGAACCAAACTGGAGACATCCTGAGCTATGGAGGTCAGGCTTGCCCTGCAGGGGCTGTGGGTTTGCTGAAGGATTCAGTATGTTTATACTCTGAAAAAAATAAAACTACTATGATAGGAAAATAAATATAATTAAATATATGTAAGAAAACTTAAAGAAACATTAGAACTTTATTCCACATGGCAACTTACTACCAGATGCCAAATAGAAATAATGTTCCTATACACATATTCACACTTACATAAATATATGTATAAACCTATGCATAGATTATCAAACTAAATACAACATGAAAATGCTAGTAATGCTCTAACCTAGGTGGGTATACAGGTTTATAATGGAGATGTGGGGCTGAACCAAATGCGGCCCAAGAAGACAAATGTCTTTGCCAGAAAAACACAGTAAGGAACAGCAGAAAAACAGTCTCTGGTTTAGACAGAGGAACTCTTATTATCTGTTATAGATATGTGGAGACACACACACACACACACACACACACACACACACACCAGTTTTCTTTGAAATAGCAAACTCTGTTTCCAAAATTACTTAGAATTTTAATGCAAGCTCTTAAACCTAAGACAGACCTCAAAAGATCACCTGGATCATTTCTTTGTATTTCATTAAAGCCCTTTGTACTGCTATTTTTCAGATTTCTAGAGTTTTTACAGTGTGATACCCAACAAAGAGAAAAAACTGAGGAATCAATTTTGAGGAACTATCTTAAACAGCTGTTCTAGGTCTCATGACTGAGAAGGGGGGGGTGCAGAAAAATGAAAATGCTTATAACCGTTTTCTGGCTTCCTAGTAGTATATTCTCTCTACTATAACATGCCATGCTGGGTAAATTACAAAACAATTACTTTGCAATAAACAGAAAATCTTACTATTGTAGCTACTAACAGAGGCTTAACCAAGTCATCTCATCCAACAAGAAATTGAAAGTAAATATTAGTTCACCAGTTCAACAACTAGGACTGATAAAAGATTTTCTTCTTTTTATTTATCTATCTATTTATTTATTTTTTGCCTCATGGTGGCAATAAAGCTGCCTCATATTCAGACCTTATAATCTTTTTTCAATGGGAAAAAGCAGAAAACACTTCTACCTGTACATAAATGGTCATAACCACAGGGCCACTCAACTACAAGAGAGGCTGACAAAATGTGTTTTTAAATAGCTAGCACTGCTGTTTCATACAAAATGAGGAAGATATAAGGAATGAGGGAAGAATTAGTATCAGGTGAGTGTTGTACAACCTTTCTCACCTACTGACTGAAAGGAACTATTCTACTCTTTCTAGAGCAGACACAAGAATTAATCTAAAGAACCAGTTGCTTATTTGCCATTACCTGGGACGGTAGGAGGGGGAAGTAAACCTCACTCCTGTAGCTGGGCTGTCCTGCCTCCCACTTACCCCACGAGAACCCTCCCAGTCTGTCCCCCTGAAGCTTCTGGTGCTAGAATGCAGTCCAAGATTGCTCGGGGTCCACACCTCACCCATGACCACAAGGAGGACAGACAAGTGTGCCACTAGTTAAGTGTCATGCACCACAAAGTGTGTTTTGCCTTTGTTTCAGATAAAATCTATCAATAGTAGAGCTAAAATTTGAAGGAAATCCTATCGCACACCTATCACACAGTATTTACTCTCCTCTTTCTCTTTCTCTCTCTCTCTCTCTCTCTCTCTCTCTCTCTCTCTCTCACACACACACACACACACACACACACACACACACACACACACACTTAAAATAGTCCTTTATCAACAAAAGAAAAATAGTCTTTTTACAAGGTTAGAAAATTTAAACATCAATTAAACATGTATCTTTGGAAGGGGAACAACTTATTTGTCAAATAAATCTTTAAAAATAATAAACAATTGTAGGTTAAAAATATATTAATTCATCCACCTTGGTTTTGAAGTTAAATAGAAAATCACATATGTAAATACTATTTTATATGAGTATAACTAGTCATTTAATATCTTTGGGTCAGGGTTTCTCTATTTATAGAATGAGGATTATAATCAGTTGACCTTTAAAATCCATTAGAGATGGACCAACCCTCCCTACTCCTCATAGGAATTATATCTTCACCAGGGCAGGGGACTTGACATTCAACCTTTGTTGACTCTCCTTACTAAGAGGGTTTCATTACCCAATAAAAGGAGGCAGTCTGTTCCAAGGATGACATTATCCAGGTTGTTAGAGCCCAGAGGGGTTTTCTGAAATGCAAAATAGTTGATGCTAAAACTGGGTAAGTCCCAGATGACTCAGGATGAATTGCTCTCTCTGCTACTCCACGTGGAATGGACCCCCAACCTGACCCCATTCCTACCTCTCCAGTCCTGCTCAGTGGGAGAGGGATTAGGGGAGAGCCTTATAATATACATAATCAAACTCAACCAGTAAGATGAATTTCTAGTTTTTCAGAGTGTCCTTCTACACATTTACGGTTTCCATTACTGCTTATTATGTGGCATCTGTTTCTAAAGGGAAAATTTAGGAACAGAGCTCATAAGATGCGCTTTGCTTAAAATTTCCTTTATATTTCGCCACCTGCTTTACAGCAGGTAGCTACATTTAGACAGGCTCGATCTCCCTTTTCACGGTTGTATCCAGCAACTGCAAGACAGATGTGTCCAATGCATTTGATTTGTTTTGGCATTTTGGGCACAAACTTAATTATGATAAACCAGTCCAGTATTATTTTCTCACCTACCTCCCTTCTCAGAGTGGATCACACTGATAAAGTGTGATTTAAGTACATTTTTCAGTAATTCTAATAATTGACCCAGGGAAATTAAAATAATATTTTCCTGTTCTACTTGTCATAACCTGTTGAGATATCTTTCAAAATGTGCTACTGTGGGGAAAAAAGAAATTTCATACACATATTATGGCTGAAATTTCCTGGCTCTTTGCCTCCCAGAAGAGCAATGCATGAAATATTTATTCAGAAATGGAAATATTAAGAATTAAATGAGTTTAAAACATCCTAATTACTTTACCGGCATTTCTCCACTGATTAAAGAAATTCCATGTTATCTTTAACTCTGCTGAGGCTGTGTTGACTAGACTATCTTCTTGGGAGGTGAGAATTCTAACACCAAACCAACAATACTCCTCTAGATTTTCTTCTTGGGGGGAAAAGATATTTTTTAAAAATCCTCTCATATAGCCAACTTGACTGAGTTGTTTTATTTAAATAATTGTTCTCGGGAGGAAGTAACTGATTTGGTGCTAAAGGAGCAAAGTCAGAAGAGTGTAAAATACACTTTAAACTATCAGAACTCAGTATCATTCATTCTTTCACTAAACCAATATTGCCTGAGCACCTACCATGTACCAATCAGTTTTCTAAGTGCTGCAAACAAAGGAGGCAGAACTTATATTGCAGGAGGAGAGATAGATAACCACCTTCTTCGTAGGATAATAAGTATGAAAATGTAGGAAACAATCTTCTATTTCAAAATGACACCTCAAGTGTGACCTAAATTAATGTGGAGAGAATGTACCTCCCCTAACACCATTGCTTTCATATGCCTACAACAGTGTTTCCCAAAGTGTGGTTCCAAGATCAGCAGCATCAACATCACCCAGGAACATGTTAAATGCACATTCTCAGGCCCAACTTTAGACCCACTGACTCTGAAACTCTAGAGGCGGGGCCCAGAAATCTGTGTCTTCAGAGGCCTTCCAGGTGATTCTGATGCAGGCAAGTTTGATATTGACAGCTCCAGAGGTTTTTATCTTTTAAGGTCCCCTTCACATGCCCCATCTCCTTGTGGCTTTCCCAGGTCTTCAGTTAGACTTGTGTCTTCCCTCCTCTGAAGGCCTGCACTGTGTGAAAGGTGACCATCTTGAGGCACTTTGATGCTCAGCTTTGCATCACTGCTAGGCTTCTCCTATTCCTGATAACTCTCCATTTGTCACCAATTGGCTCCCGGAAGGTAGGGATTTGACAATTCCACCTTTGTATTTCCCCAAAGTTTGGCAAAGTCCCCAGTACAAAGCAAGCCTCACATGAAGAGATAATATCATAGACCAAATAATGGTCCCCAGAGGTATTAAGTCCTAATCCATGGAAAGTATAAATGGTGCCTTCTATGGAAAACTAGCCTTTCGGCATGTTATTCAATTAAGGGTCTTGAGATGGGGAGATTATCCAGAATTATCTGGGTGAACTTTAAACTACAGGTGTCCTTATAAAAGCAAAGGGAGATTTGACACACTTAGAGGAGGAGAAAGCATAGTGGCTGTGGAGGCAGAGATTGGGATGATGTGGCCATGAGCCAATGAATCCCAGTAGAGATCAAAAGCTAGAAGAAGGCAAGGAACAGATTCTCCCCCAAGAGACTCCAGAGGGAGTACAGCCCTTCTGACATGTTGATGAGGCTCAGTGATTCTGGTTTCAGACTTCTGGTCTCCAAAATGGAGAAACAATAAATTTCTGTTCTTTTAAGCCATCATGTTTGTGGTACTGTCACAGTAGGCACAGAACACAAATACAGATTATCAGAACTAACAGCTGGTGAAAGCTTTTCAAGGGGTCACTGTGCCTAGGCTATGGTGCTCAGTCATTGGGTCAAACATTATTTTAGGTACTACGGTGAAGGAATGTTGCAAATGTAATTAAGAGTCTCTACTCAGTTGACTTTAAGTAAGCAAATTATCCAGGGTGAGCCTCACTGTATCAGTTGGAAGGACTTAAATCAGATCTGAGGGTCTTCTAAGAGAGGAGAAATTCTATCTGTAAAATTTCATGTGACAGCTTCAGCCCCCTCTAAGAAGTTTCAGCACTTGGGATCTCTTTCTGACAGCTGAGCCTCCTTGTGATCTCTTCCTGCCTGGGTTAAACACTGGATAATACACAGGCAGGAATCATTTACTATGCTGCAGGCATTACAGGTATACTGTACAATGCTATGAGGTAGGTGTGATTATGATTCCATTTTATAGATAAGAATATTTACTCTTAGACGGGTGAACTAAGTTACTCAAGGTCACATAGCTGGGAGTGGAGCTGTCATTCAAACCCAGATAGTCTGCTTCCAGAGCCTCAATCCCTCTACCAAACTAGTACTATGAATCTGCCCTAGTCAGAGTAGGAGGATCATTGCAAGGAGATTTCCTCTCCTCTTATATACTTCAAGTTTATTAAGGGGAAGTAGCAAACAGAGAAATTTGCTTTAGAATGAACATAAGCCTCACTACCTTGGGACATTCAAGGTAGACCCAGATGCTATGAAAGAAAGTTGTATTCTGAGTAACTTTGAGACCACCAGCCCAGCTGAGCCCAAAGCCCTCTCCACTTCCCCACTGATTCGGCACTTGGCCGACTCTCCTCACACTTGCTCTCTCAGGCAGCCACTGGAACTGGGCAGATGCTCAGGCCAGCAGGGAATACAGAACCAGGTTATAAAAGAGAACTTCTAGGGCCCTCCACTGAGCTCCCAGATAGTCTTCCATGTTCATGAGAAATAGAACTTCATCAGCATTGGCCCCAGGCCACTAATTAAATATGTTAAAAGTGAGACTGTTGTGTCTGACATCTTGTAGCTGAAAAGAAATGTGCTCACCCCCAAAAGAAGGTGCTCTGTCCATCTGAGAAGCTGTTGAAGAAAAGTTGTTCTAATGCTTTTCATCATAGAGAACTCAGCACAGGACTCATAAAGGCAGCCAGGGGTAAAGATGGCTATTTCCCAAAGAACCAGAAAGCCTTAATTGAGAGTTTCTTCTCTAAGCTTGTGCTGCTGTGTGGTGCTAGAGAACCTGGACTTGCAAACTAATCTGAGCAGGGTTCCAGACACAGCTCATTAAATGCATGACTTTGGTAAATTACTTATTTCCACACAAGAAAAGTAGGTTAATTGGATTTTCTACACACTTGCATAATACATGTTCATTTAATAAAACCAACAATATGTAGAACATAGGAAAAGCAGCAATTCACTTGGAATTTCTCCACCCAAAGAAAACTGACATTCACATCTCATTGGGCAAGTGTGATAACTTGGCTTTGCCTGGCTGTCTGCATCTATAAAACAGGAACAAATGTAAACAGAACCTCCTTCAGAAGTGGTACTGAAGCTAGGCGTGGTGGTGCATGCTTGTAATCCCAGTGCTTGGGAGACTGAGACAGGAGGATCTGGGTTCATGGCCAGCCTCAGCTACTTAGTGAGGTCATCTAAAACTTAGTGAGACCTTGTTTCAAAATAAGGAATAAAAAATAGGACTGGATGTGTAGATCAGAGGTAGAATGCCCTTGGGTTCAACCCCCAGTACCCCCTCTCTCCAAACACACACACACAAAGTGGTGCTAATTTCAGGAGATGCATGAAATCAATGCAGAATCAATACAACACTCAGCCAAGTACACCTAATGAGGCTCTTCTGGGAGAGCAGCCTTTCCAGTCTGCCAGGGTCTCTCTTGGTCTTAGCAGTGAAAGCCCTACATTCTGGGAAACCCCTCAGTCCCACAAACTGGGTCAATTGGTCATGATCCCCATGAAATAACTATACAGGAAGGATAACAGTGTAGTATGTTCATTGAAATGCAGACAGCACTTAGTAGTACCTGACAGCTACTCTAACAGCAGGGAGTCATCTTGTGGTTTGCTGTAGATTCATTTTCATTATCTGACACAGGTCAGCTTGGTCCAGCTTGGACTGAATGAGAGAAGTTTCAAAGTCAGTGATCCAACTTCAGAAAGGCTTTGTCCTAGTATAGTACTGTCATTCACCCAGAAGCAGTTCTGAGTTTCCAGAAAAACACATTTCCTTTCTGCCTGCCTACATCTTCAAGCTGAAGGAATGAGCAGGAACAATCCTTTGGGATCCCCTGCACCACTCACCCCTCTTGACAACAGAAGAGAAGCTGAGCACTTAGCACGGAACCCCCTATGGACCACTAGCCCCCAGCTGGCTAACCAGGCCAAAGAATATCGATCCCCTGGCTCCGTTTCATTTCAGACTTTTAAGTGTTCTTGTCTCTGGATGGCACTGGCACAGCAGGACACAGTCCCCATCACCGTGGTGTAGATCTGCCTTCAAAAGCTCAGCTTTGCTCTGACTCTGTCAGGATTAGAAGCAGCAGAGACTAGAAAGGTGCTTCCTTACCACCCTAGGAGCAGGCTGCTCTTCATTCACCTGGGGGAGGCTCCTTCTTAACAAGTCATATGACTCCCTTGTTGAACAGATCACTCAGTTTGGACACCCTGATAAATGTCCAAGTGAAATTTCCTTCAGCTGTAACTCGCCCATCCTTTCTAGTTAACAGCTCAGCCCTTCTATCATCTAAACAAGGACCAGCCAGCTTCTTGTGAGTTATGGCCCTTCATCTCCCTTTCTTCCCCCATTATTTTTCACTTGGCTTCTCTCAATTACTCTTCCCAAGCTCGCCCGGAGATCCTTAATTATCTTGCCTCTAGTGCATTCAAACCTTTGGACTAACAAGTGCTCTGAGCTGTTTTTTTCCTCCTGGGAAACCAACTGGAAAGTCATCCAGCCATGCTGCCCCTGCCATATTTCAAATAAGCACCAGAGAAGCAGAGAAAGAGCCTCAGTCTCTAAGGATCCCCAATTGTATATCCAGTCTCTAAGGATCCCCAATTGCAAATCCAGTCTCTAAGGATCTCCAGTTGCAAATCTAGTCTCTAAGAATCCCCAATTGCATATATAGTCTCTAAGGATCTCCAATTTCAAATCCAATCTCTAAGGATCTCAAATTGCATATCCTTGAACTTGAGGATGTACACACGAGTGTGCATTTGTACCCATACACACACAGTCTGGAGGTCCAAGGGCATTACATTAACAATAATAAAAATTTTTCTATCTTTATTCCCATCTCATCATATAAAACCACAGCTTCTGACAAGGTCTCTCCATCACCATCAGCATTTCGGGGTGGGAATGGGACTTTATATGTATATATGCAAATCCAGCCAGATACCATGTGGCTTTTCTGGGTACACTGCCACCCCACTGTTCCTTACCATCTCCTCAAAGGCACTATAGTTCCCCAGTGGATGTCGTCACTCACACTCTGCAAGGGCCAACACTGAGAAGTGGCCAGTACTCCGTAGAGCAGGATAATCAGCACAGTACTGCCAAGACCCTCTGAATGAACATAACCTGGAGAGACTAGCAATGAAAAGTGTACAAATTTTCCTGTCACCCCCTCCAGATCAGTTGTGAGTCCACAGAACTGAGCTGGACATAGGTCAGAGGGACTGGCACCATATTCTATTCCAAATGACACCAGTGCCTTCCCCACCCTTCATAATGAAGACCACAGAAATGGTCAAGCTCTTCATGCAGCAACATCCTCTTAAGATGAGTTCTCAACACAGGTGACACAAGTGGACCTCCACAAACTGCCTTCATGTGCCATCCCTCATGTGCATCTCACCCACTCCAAGATTACAGATCCCCATGCCCAGATCCAGATTGGGGCAAGCATAGTTTCCACTGCATTTCCACACATACATATTATTTAAATGATTCATTTCAAACATGGAGCATGGTTCTAGACACTGGGGATTCAACAAGGAGATGCAGTACCACTTAAGGTGCAAATCTCCGAGGTGCAGCAGGGGATACATAAGACATGTAAGCTAAGAGGAGCTAAGAGGTACTGCACTACCCTGGCTAGTGCAGCTGATTTTGTGAGTTTTCTTAGGAAAAAGAGCCTGTATCCAAAGTTCCATGGATCCCATAAGAAGAAATTGATTCTAATGGAATGCAGAATTAATGCAATGAGGAAAAGGTTTGAGACAAATGGATCTTGACACCACACTAATGGCTTTTTCATAAGAGAAAATGAATTCAGGAGCAAATAATGGAAATTAATGAAAAGTACCCTAGGCAAAATCCTCCTCCCCCTAAATGATGGTTGTGGTAGAGTCTGTGCTCCCTTCAAAGATGACTAAGGGTACAGAGGAGAACTCTGGGAGATAATGTACATTTTGAACAGGAGAAGCAGACTCAGAAGGCTTCACCAACCATGAGCACAGCCACTCATCAAAGGGGGTGGTAAATTTCTACCTCTGCAGAACATTTTGCTGGTATTTCAGTATCAACAGTCCATGTCTTTACAAAGTACTTATTGCTTTAATGGCATTAAGGTGACTGAAATACCTGGGACTTCTATACTTTTATCTGTTACAGCAAACTATTCATCATCTTGATATCATGTTAGCCAGAGGTGTTTTACCTACAAACCAGTGCCTCATCCTCACTTATCTCTAACGCCAGAGCCTCACCCTGAGCAAGGCTGGATCAGTCAGAGTAGAATTGAACACCTTCTGAGGAAGCAGCAAAGATATATGGGTTCAGGTAAGGTGTGATCAGTAGGACTTTTTCCTTTCCTGATCTGGGATTTGCCTGAGCAGAATGAGTCACCCACCTGAGATTTTCCATCTAAGACCTACAGACATCTAATGCTACAAAATTAAATCACTCCATTCTACTAGAACCCTCTTCCCTGCTATACTTTACTGCTATAGCACATACCACTATCTGATTTATGCCAATGTATATGATGAGCTCTACCCTTAAGAACATAAGATCCATGGGGCAAGGTTTGTATCTGATTTGTTCACCAGCATACCCCTAGCATCTAATACAGTGCCTAAAATATGGTAGATTCTAGATTAATATTTGTTTAATTAACTAATTAATGGCAAGAATCATTGAATCTCAAGATTGAAAGGGAACTGCAAAGCCATCTGATCATCCAACCTCCTCTTCCTTCACTTGCTACCTCTGACAATGATAATGGACAAGAAGGGTATCATATGAAATAGTGCCGGGATACAGCTGGGAATGTGCCTAAGAAAATCCTGATCTTCCTTCCCAGATGAAACTAGAGCACATAGACACTCAGCCCTAGGTGTTGGCCTTTCTATTGGGTCCAGGTAGAGAAGCAGCAGCAGGATTTACAATGTAAATGAAATCCTCAGTAAAAAGTTTCAAAGTTTCAGTTATGCAAGATGAGTAAGTTCCAGAGATATAATGTCCAGCATGGTGGTTGTAATTAACAACACTGCACTGAAATTTGCTAAGAATGTCCATCTTAAGTGTCTTCAGAGAATGTACACACACACACACACACACACACACACACACACACACACAGCGTGGTAACTATGAGAGGTTTTGGATATGATAATTTGTTCAGCAGTGATTACTTCACTATATAAATATATATATACGTATATCAAAATATAAAATTATATACATTAAATATGTACAATTTTGTCAGTTATATCTCAATAAAGCTGAAAAAAGTAATGAAATTCTCAAGAGTACATATAAAAGACTTTTAAAAAGAAAAAAGAAAGTCCCTTCCCTCACAGAATGTAGAGTGGCTTAGCATAATGGACAAGGATGCATATACCCTCATATGAATCCCACCTGTGCTGTTTACTACTTTTGTAACTGTGAGCAAGGTTTCTTAAATTTGTTGAGCCTTTGCTTTGTCATAAGTAAAATGGCAATGATGATAATACTCAACTCATGAATTATGAGGACAGAGTGAGATACTACAGGAAAATACATTTAGAATCTTGCACAGTCCCTAGCACAAGAGGAGGGTTAAATAAATGTGAATTGTTATCATTGTGATGTAACATAGGTCTTGAAGTAAAGATAGAAGGGTGTCAAAGATACAGGGAAGATAAGAGCAAGGCCCCAAAATGATATTATTTATGAAATCTCAAAGGATGGTAAGGCTTGGCATATTCTATGGACCAGGAACTGGATCTCAGGGTGCAAGTTTGGCAACACTGGGAGATAAAGATAAAATTGTGTGCAAGGTCTTAAAAGACCTTTAAGCCCTTCTAAGAAGTTTGAACTTTTAATATAATCCAATTTGCATTTCATAAACATAATATCTTCTGTAGCAGGTTGAATTTCCTAGGAAGCCAACCATAAGTTGAATATTATCTTGCAGGACGTATCTGCTGGAATGTGATAGGATCAATTGCTGGATAAGAGAGAGGAGGTAATTAAGATTGGGCAGAGGGAGAAGACTGGCAATAATAATAATAATAATAATAATAATAATAATAATAATAAGAAGAAGAAGAAGAAGAAGAAGAAGAAGAAGAAGAAGAAGTATTTCTGACTTCCAAGTGTTTAAGAGCCAGAATGCCTTTCACAGTTGTCCTAAGTTGGGGAAAGAAGTTCAGAACATTATGCCCTACATCAACCATTTATTGGATATGAACTACCCTGGGTAAGGGATTGAACTGAGGAATCCTAAAATGTGGGGCGATAAGTCCTTCCTTGGAGGTATATTTGGGGAGTACATGTTCACATCCACTACATCTTTTCTAAAAAAGACAGATAATGACAGTAACCCATCAAGAGGCCAGGAAACTGAGCTGAAGGCCTCTGAGCCCTTCCAAGAGTATACAACCAGGCAAAACATCATGAATCTGGGTGTATATCATGAGAGGAAGAGGGAGAGGGAGAGGGAGAGGGAGAGGGAGAGGGAGAGGGAGACCAGAGCATAAAGATAAAGAATTTCTAAAATAAAGCTTCCTCCTATTCTTCTGCCTGGGTATATCCAGCAGATTCCCCTTCTCCCTATGCTCTCTGCATCCTTCTCAGCAGAGGCAATTTTATTTATGATACCTAACCATTCCTGTGAAGAAAAACAGCACAGCGGAGGGGAAATGAGAAGCTCAAGCTTGGAGTCTTCAAGGCTCCTCAATATATTTCTTACTTATTTTTCCAGGCAGAAATTTCCATTTATAAAATTCTTACAGCTCAATTTGTCTTGTGTTAGTTTTTCATTATCCCTGTATTTTTAAAGCACACACATACCCATGACAAATCATCATTTCCTCTGATTCATGTGTTCAATTAGTATAGATATGAACTCAAGCTGCCTGACCCAGGGCAGTGAGAAAATGTGCACCTTCACTCTCCAGCATTAAATTAGCCTTCTATAGGCATCAACTGGCTGGCATGGAAGATCTGCTTCATGTGTCTGTGTGATACAGAAGCTTTGACGTGGTTGGTTCCTTTAACTTTAGCTTTAAATTTGCTGGAATGAGCTAAATTGCAAGTGACCATTCAGGAGGGCAAGAGGAAGTGTCAACATCAAATCTGAAATGCCAAAGACAAGAATGATGCAAGACTGATGGCCCACAGAACCTGGACTGGACATTTTAAGACTTGAAAGGCATTTGGAATAAGACATGCTATTCTTTCATTTTTTCAAAGGGAAAAAGAATAAAGCTGATAAAGATTGAGTGAATTATCCAAATGTCTCAGCCCATTAGTAGCAGAGGCAAGGTACAACTTTCTTGACTCCCAGTACAAAGTCCTTCTTTTACTCTTCCTGTAGGAAAGTAGGTATTGCCTGTAAGGTCATTTGCCAGAACTGGAAATATTTCAGGTGCATTACACAAGGAAGTTAAAACAAATCTACTGTAGTCACTTTTGTTTTAGTTTCCTGACTCATCAATAAAACACTAGATTCTTTTAAATCCATAACAAGAAATCCCATATGAGAAGACCACCCATGTTGGGAAGGAAGAAATCATATCCTCCCCCATCAAAGAGACCAAGCGAGACCTTCTCCCCTCTGGGTCTTTGGAGAACACATACCTACATCTTACAAAACTGAAATGAATTCTATTATCCTCCATCAACTCACCCAGTTCACTAATTTTCATTTAGTTGTCAGTTATTAGTGTGTTTCCTCCTTGGTTGTTTATTCTCCTCTTCTCCAGATTAGAAGGTACAAATAGGCAAGCAATTTTGTCTTACTTATCCTTCTATACTCAGCACACAGTAAAGCTTGAACACAATATTTGGTGAATGCATGAATGCATGGCAAGTAGATGAACACACCAGATACAATGATGATAATTAGCTCCTTGATACTACATTTCCCTTTCAACCAGCAAGTACCTTTTCCATATTCCTTCCCATCATCCCTCCCTACTGTTGCTACTACCATCCCTCTCTTCTATCCAAGTTTTTCAAATGTGGAAACTAAGATGCAGAATGTTCATGCTTCTGCCCATGCTTCTGTCCAATTTTTTTTTCAAAGTCATCACTAAGTATAAGAAATGTTCCCTACTTTATGCCCCTTGTGGATATTCACAATGTATTTTAGAATCCTGAGTATTGTATTATGAAACTAATTTTATTTTGTTAAATTCTATTTTCTCAAATTTATTTGATCAAGAGAATCCTTTCTTGAACCTTACACCATTCACACCTCTTATAACTAATGTTATAAGGCATGGTTTGGAAAAAGCCAAGATAGAAACTTCTAAAAATAACAGTATCTCTGGCAGAGATTGACTCTCACATAAATTCTGAACTTATCAGGGGCTTCTACCTTATAAACAAACCTACCTATGCTCTTTAAGTAAGCTAAGCTCCAACTTATGTATCATTAGACAAGTGACAAAACCAGGAGAAAAAAAGCACAATGCACAGTGGAGAAACCAATGAAGAGCAGCAGAGCTGCCCCTGCCTCCTAGTTTTGCCGTACTCCTACTACGCTGAACATGATGCCTGCTGGATGTGGGACCCTTTTCCCTTCTTGCCCAAAGCCCACTAAGCTGATCATGATCAACCTAACTTCGAAAATATATCTTGAAAAAACCATAACCAAATAGACTGTCATCTTTAAGTTTGAACAACATATATAACATTACATTTTATAGTAAGTGAACCATATTTGAAATATGAACATCCCATCTCTAAACCTCTGGTTCCCCTTTCCTGTAAAAGCAACACAAGTAACTTTCCTTAAATTCATAGCATATGCTTATACATTTGCAGCATCTCAATCTCTACTCTTCCTACTTTTGCCTCTATACATGACCTTGGGCATGTTAATTAACTACTCTGTGCCTCATCTGCAACACAGATTGTGCAAGAACTAACTAGTTATTCCATGTAAATGCATTAGAACTATGTCCAGCACATGTTTATGCTTCAACAAAATTGCTATTATTTCTAATGCCATTGTCACCATCAACATTATGCTATATCTCCTCCTTGGATGAATAGTTTTTACTTTATCATTTCAATATTTTATTAGCCATCCAAGAAGTTATTATCATTCACATTTTAAAGACTAGGTTCCAGAAACAAAAGCAAAAGAAATGTGGAATATATATAATGTATATACATATATATTATTTTTTGTTAGTAAGCAATTAGGAGATTCATTAGTAAAAAAAAAAAAAGACTGAGTGAATACTTATTTGAAATGATAGAAGTGTAATGATTGTAATTAATAAATTAATTTGCTTACTTCTCATTTAAATTGCTGATTTTAGCCCACAAGTAAACAAACATTCATCCTGATTACTGGCATAGACGTTTAAAAAAAGAATCACTATGGCAACAAGATGGCTGGGACCATAAATTTTGTTTCAACTAATCAATCATCATCTGTCACCAATTCCTCAGAAACAACAGAGACCAGTAAAACCCAAGGATCTACTATGTACCATCCAGTCAGTTACACCCAGTTATACCCACTCAGGACATTTCTGGGAGTACTAATCTTCTACAAACACAGTCATATAGGTATTTTGCATTTATATTGATCATCACCAACTATGAACCAGAACCAAGCTATAAATACAAAAGGACCATAAATCAAACCAGCACAGCATTGCCCTCATACATCTCAGAGTCTAGCCAGGAGATAGTTAGAACAAGATATTTCAATGGGTGCCACAGTGAGCACCATGGTGTGGGACAATAGGGGTCACAATGAAATATATTTGTTTCTGACCATTCCATTAATAAGAATAATTATTCTGTTTCCCAGAACCATAGAAAGCAAATACAAAATGCTTTGTAGAGAGGTAGAATTATATTTGCATGTCCTTAGAATGGCATTGCACTCTTAGCTTCTTCTTCCCATCCAATTCTCACTGGTGCAGGACAGGGCAGTCACACTTGGGTCCATGTGACTAATATCCATGTTACATTTCCTCCTTCTGTGAAGACTCCATAGAATGTGCTGATCCAGAAATAGGTGTTCCATGGTGGCATGAAAATAATAATCCCTGATAAATGTCTTATTCCATATAATACAATATTTAAATGATGAAGACTGCATGGGACGTATTTGCTCAGGGAAAAATAGAGGCAATTTATAAATTTCAAAACCAGAAAGAATAATTGAATGAGGCTATGATGACCTTATTTTCCAAACCCAAAATCAGGACACATAGTCTAACAAAGGACTTTTTTTCCACTTCTGGGAATTAAGCTGTCTGAGAGGTACAGTTTAAATGCCAAAATATTGGCATTTCTGGGACATTGATAGTATATGGGGACAACAGAGAAGAATAGTTGAAATTAAGACTGCCCTGAAAAACTCAAGAAATATCATTCTAAAAAGTTGCATAAGAGATAGATCCTTGAGACCTGTGGAGACTGAAAGCACAGGAGTGGATGTATAGAAGAATTGCAAAGCGTTCAAGGAGAGAACAAATCAATCTTGAAGGTCCTTTGGTGCAGAATGAAAGACAGAAGAAAAATAAATAAATATTTTCAATTTATACTATCACTGACTCAACTAAATTTATTACTTTTGTCCCTCTGGAGTGTATGTGTGTGTGTGTGTGTGTGTTGTACATAAGCATGTGTGTGAGTGTGTGTGTGTGTGTGTGTGTGTGTGTGTGTGTTTCAAGGTAAAAGAACCA
>PVLC010010361.1:0-41012 GCA_004027655.1 Graphiurus murinus | reverse complement strand
CACTGGGAACATTCAGAGTGTAAGTAGCACATGACTTCATCTTTAAAGTTACCATGATGTGTAGGGGCACGAAGAATGTCCTCTGGTGAAGAAACCATCTTTGCTAATCTTTGTTTCTGGTTCTAGTAACTAATTTGCTTATGATGTGTATGGAGTTGTAGTAAGGATTAACTTTAGTTGTGCTTCACTTCCTAGGGAAATGTGAGATTTGTTAGAGAATGATTATCCTTAAAAAAAAAAAAAAAAAAAAGTTTCTCCTCTTATCCAAAAAACTTAAAAGTTAGACTAAGTACATATTAGTAAGTGTATGAGTGCATGCTTCTATAATTTATAGAGTTGCAGTAAGTATTAGATGTTATTTATACTTGAAGAACTTAAAAGATTGGTTGATGAATGATTCTTGTCCTTAAAGAACTTCCAGTTTTGTTTGTTTGTTTGTTTGTTTGTTTTGGTACTAGGGATTGAACCCAGGGCATTCTACTTCCAAGCTATGCCCCTTGTCCTTTTTATTTTTTATTTTGAAACAGGGTCTCATTAAGTTTCCGAGTGTCTTGCTGTGTTGCTGAGGCTGGCCTCAAACCTAAGATCCTACTGTCTCAGGTTCCCAAGTAGTGGAATTACAAGCATGTGCCACCATGCCTGGCTAGCTTCCAGGTCTAAAAGAGAAAAAAAAAAATTTTAATGTCATATTAAGTTTATATTGGAAGAAAGTAGATGACTGCATGTCAGATTCATTTTAGAAAATAAAAGAAAAAAAATGTTTTGGTAGTAGTAGGGATTAGACCCAGGGGCATTCTACCTCCAAGCTAAACCCCCAGCCCTATTTTATTTTTTGTTTTGAATCAGGGTCTCGCTAAGTTGCTAAGGGTCTCACTATGTTGCTGAGGCTGAGGCTGGCCTTAGGCCTGTGATCCTCCTGTCGAAGCCTCCCAAGTACTGGGATCACAGGCATGTACCACCACATCCAGCTCAAAAAAGTAAAAGTTTTAAAGGCCCAAGCATGTCCTTTGAGGAGAGGGCTCATAACCTGGCTTCTAGCCAAGTATGGTGACACACACCTTAATCCCTGTACTTGGGAGGCTGAGACGGGAGGATCGCAGATTTGAGGATAGCTTCAGCAAGTAATGAGACTCTCATAACCTAGTGAGACCCTGTTTCCAAATAAGAAATAAAATTGGGCTGGGGGTGTAACTCAAAGGTAGAATGCCTTTGGCTTCAGTCCCCAATAATACACACACACACACACACACACACACACACACACACACACACACACACAAACCTGTCTTCTGCTGGCACAGAGTCAGAATGCGCTGTCACAAGCTTGTGTGTTCCCATTGCATGGCCCTTCTCCCACTGGCCTGTGAGAAGTGGGTGTTTTCAACTTTTAGGAACAAAGAAAGAGCAGTATTCATAGGAAGAGAAGCTTCTGCTGGGACAGTGTTCTATGAAAACCCATGTAGCTTTTATGTGTGTGTGTGTGTGTAGTACTAGGAATTGAAGCCAGGGGCATTCTGCCTCTGAGCTACCCCTCAGCCCTATTTTATTTTGAAACAGGGTCCCACTAAGTTGCAGATGGCCTCATGAGGTTGCTAAGGCTGGCCTTGAGCCTGAGATCCTCCTGTCTCAGCGTCCCAAGCACTGGGATTACAGTTGTTCACCACCTCGCCTGCTCTCACATCCTTGTCCTCAGGGAGAATGGATGCCTTCTCGAAATTCCCTCTTCTGATGCCCCTGCCTCAGCATTCCAAAGCTGGGCAGAAGAGCTATGCAGGCCCAGTCCTACCGCCATCCACCCTCCTGCTACCTGCAATAGCCTCTCCTCTCCACACTCCTGTCTCAGAAACAGATCCCAGGGTGGTGAGCTAGAACCTGAATAGTCAGGTGGCCCCATAGAAAAGAAGCTGGATGAAGCCGGGTGTGGTGGCGCACGCTTGTAATCCCAGCATTCGGGAGGCTGAGACCGGAGGATCCAGGTTCGCGGCCAGCCTCAGCTACCTAGTGAGGCACTCCGCAGTGAGGCAAACCGAGTCTTAGTGAGACTCGGTTTCAAAATAAAGAATAAAAAATAGGGCTGGGGGTATAGCTCGGAGGTAGAATGCCCCTGAGTTCAATCCCCAGTACCGCAAAAAAAAAAAAAGAAAAAAAAGAAAAGCTGGATGAGCCAAGGGGAGGTAGGGAGCCCCGAGGAGTTCTCCACCCTTCTCCTGGGAATCTGTAATGGTGAGACCCTCAGCAGCTTAGCTCTGAGGTGGAATGCCCCTGGTTCAATCCCCAGTGAAGAAAGAAGGGAAAAAAGAAAGGTCAGCCCATATGAAGTAGTTTATGCAGCAAATAGTCATTGCAGAGTAAAATTTTTTAACTAACCAATTATAAAAATAAATAAACTCATATCATGATCTTTTTTCTAGATAGTCATATGATATAAAATATAATTTTATAAATACTTAAACTCAATGAAGACTAAACATATACTTGGACATATATACCTGCATACATATATATACATACACTTACATATAATCTGTCTGATGATTGCATTTACTTGATACAAAACTTTCTGTTATGTTAGAGCTGCAATAACAAAACACCTCACACCAGGTGGCTTAAATGGCAGAAATTCATTGTGTTGCCTGCCATTCTGGAGGCTGGAAGCCAGGACCTGTGGGTTTGGCTTCTGCAGCCTGCCTCTGTCTGTCTCTTGTATCACAGATGTCTTCTCTCACTCATCCCAGGAAGGCGTTTCCTCTCCGCACATGCCCCCACGTCTCTTTCTGTGTCCAGATTTCCTTTTTCTGGGGACACCAGCCTGGTTTTACCTTTGTCACCTCTTTAAAGGCCTCTCGAAATACAGCTACCTTCTGAGCTGCTGGCTGGGCTTCTTAGGGATGCAGTTGAGCTCACAGCAGTTTGTAAAATATTTATTTATTTTTATTTATTGTCCTGGGGATTGAACTCAGGGACATTCTACCTCTGATCTATCTCCCAGCCCTATTGATGTTTTTTATTTGAAACAGGGTCTCTTTAGGTTTCTGAGGCCTTCCCTAAATTGTTGAGGCTGGCCTCAAACCTACGATCCTCCTGTTACAGCCTCTCAAGTACTGCGATTACAAGTGTGTACCACCACGCCTGGCTGGCACACACTTGTGAACAACATCGATATGGTGAATAGCATGGCCCTCTGGGGTGGAGCTGAAATCGTGTGGTTTCCTTATGCATCTTCATTGTCTTCTCACATATAATATTTCTAAACCCCAGTGAGTGAGTGTTTCCTGTGCTGTTTCTGTTTTGGCAGGCCTGGCAGCTGCGGTTCAGCCACCTTGTGGGTTATGGTGCCAAATACTACTCCTACCTGATGTCCAGGGCCGTGGCAACCATGCTTTGGAAGGAGTGTTTTCTACAGGATCCTTTTAACAGGTAATAGGGGTAGAAGGGCTTTACAAGCTCCCCACCCCCCGTTGGTAGCCTTCCTCCATGCTATCACATCCAAAGTCAGCCGCTCAGAACCCAGGGGACCCAGGTGTGTTCCCCCCAGGCCACCCCCTCCTGCCTCCTGTCTCCTGCCTCCTGCTGCGACTTGGCTGGAACTCCACTTCCTGCACAGCTCTGGGGCCTCCAGATGCCTAGGACCCTGGCATTGGGGCTCCGTGCTTGCTCCCCCAGCTGCCCCTATGAGTTCTCTCCGTTTTTCTGGCTGCTTCTCTGGTCAGGCCCTCCTGCATTCAGAGCCTTCTGTCACTTTTGACAGGCTTCTTGGCTCTGGCACAGATGTCCAAGTGTCACTCCCACGGATGCTGTCTTTCCCCTGCCTGCTCTTCCTCACTGGCCAGCAGCACTGTTGGGAAAACTGCATGCCAACATGAACACCCCATTTGTTTTGGGGATTCCCCTCTGCCTCCTCTTGGGACACTTTCCTTCCCTGGGGAGGCAGTCTCCAGGGAGAACAGTGGTGATGTGGAGGAACTAGTAGGTCTGCAGCATCCCTGATGCAGATCCTTTCCTGCATTGATAGGTGGCCGCAGAACCACCTACCTGGCATTCTGCTTTAGGCTTGAAGGTGTTCCACACAGCCATCATCAGGGTAGCCCGTCATGGAGACAGGAGTCTAAGCGCTTTGCTCTAGAGCAAAGCTCTAGAGACTGACTGGTGTGGTCCACTCCTAGGCATCAGGTCAGCCAGTGAATAGGGCAAGCCTTCAGTGAATAACAGTTATAGGCATCTGTGCTCAGCTTCCAGTCACTTTTGATACACAGTAGGCATTCAGTAAATACTTATCAAAAGCTCATTCATTGCCGGGCGTGGTGGTGCACGCTTGTAATCCCAGTACTTGGGAGGCTGAGGCAGGAGGATCTGGGTTTGCGGCCAGCCTCAGCTACTTAGTGAGGCCCTCCGCAACTTAGTGAGACCTGTTTCAAAATAAAGAATAAAAAAATAGGGCTGGGGGTGTAGCTCAGAGGTAGAATGCCCCTGGGTTCAATCACCAGTACCGAAAAAAAAAAAAAGCTCATGCATCAATTAAAGCACAGGAATACAGAAAAGCCTTCTGACACTGCTTGGTTGGATCCAAATAGCACCAATAATGCACTAAAAAAGACTCCTTCTAAAATTAAGGACTACTTCCTGATAGCTTGTTTTTCTGCCTCATACTAAAAGACTGGAACAACCCCCCACCCCCACACATAGGTGCTAAGGAAGTGCTAAGGCTGCGCTAAGGCTGCCAGGTTCTCTGGCTGTTGAAATCTGCATGTGTATATGTATTTGGGGAAGGGGGCTACTGGGGATTGAACCCCAAGACATCCTACCTCCGGGCTTCAGCTCCAGCCCATTTTATTGTTTATTTTGAAACAGAGTGTCCTCAAATCTGTGATCCTCCTGTCTCAGCTTCCCAAGTACTAGGATTACCGGCATGCACCACCACAAATGGCTAACTATTTTTCTCGATTTACTGTTGTTTAAAACATGCACCCTGTTAGATTTGAGAGTGCCCTGGAGTTTGCCTGTGACATTCACAGGCTGAGCGGGTACGCTTCAGAAGGGTGCACCAATGCAAGTGATCTGTTCAGGACTTCACAGTTAACAGACTCAGCTAAGGTGGCCCTGCAGGTCTTCTACCCCCAGTCCCTTGTCCCTGCCCTTCTCCCGCACACCGTCAGCTTCCATGCAGTTGGACACATATTTGAATTTTCTCAGCAGTTAATAATCACATTCCATTGCAAAATCTTTTGAACTTGAATCTGATGTCATAGGATTTCTGAATGGTTTACAGCTTGGTGCCCACATGTTATTTTGTCTTCTGCCCTTTGCAGAGTACAGACACTTGGTCTGCTTTACAGATTTTACTATTTTTCCAAGGATCTACATAGCTGATTTGGCTGCAGTAAATGGATGTCGGGGATTACTGCTCATTACCAGAGATTTCTATAAAATGGGCAAAATATCATCTTGTTTGAAGCAACTAAGCTTTACTGGAAAACCACATACTATTAAAAACATGTATTTCCAAATATTTATATCTTGATTGCATGTGCCATCTTGCCTAGACACATAGTTGCTGTCCTCCTATGGATACGTAAGCCAGCTAGTGAAAGGATTCAGCAGCCTAGAAAATCCCCAGCCTCCATCAAAGGGACCAGAGTCAGAGCGGAGACAGGCCAGAGCAAGAGGCCCCACAGGCAGGCGCTGATGCAGGGGAAGGGGTGCTACCTCCTGTGGCTGGGAGGGGACCCTGAACCACCAGCCTGAGGTCAAGCAGGCCCTCTCTGTGGCCCTGCCATGGCCAGGCCATGGGTTCCTGCACTAACATCAGGGCATGATTGTGGTTCCTGTTTGATGCCAATGTGTTTTTGATGATGTAATGCTATCAAAAAGTCTAATGAAGCAGGTGTGATGGCACATGCCTGTAATTCCAGTATTTGGGAGTCTGAGACAAGAGGATTGCAGGCTCAAGGCCAACCTTAGCAACTAGCAAGGCCCTTCACAACTTAGTAAGACCCTATTTAAAAACAAAAACAAAAACAATTAGGGCTGGGGGTGTAGCTTAGAGGTTGAATGTCCCTGGGTTCAATCCCCAGTACAATAAGTAAGTAAGTAAGTAGTAAGTAAATAAATAAATAAATAGTCAGTCTGATGAACTGGGCCTGGTGGCACACACCTGTAATCCTAGTATTTGAGAGGCTAAGGCAGGAGGATCACAGGTTCATAGACAGCGTCAGCAACTTAGACTCTAAGCAACTTAATGAGACCTTGTTTCAAAACAAAAAAAATAAAAAGGGCTAGGGGTGTAGCTTGGAGGTAGGATGCCTCTGGGTTCAGTCCAGGAAGGAAGAGGGAGAGAATAAATAGTCTAGGCCCGACTTGTCTGTGGTGGCGGCTGGCAGCTTTTATGAATGTGGCATCTGATGGCTTCCTTTGAGTATCTCAAGGCAAGTGCACAGGGAGCAGAGCAGGCTGTGGAGCAGGTGGGGTGACCGTCTCCTCTCCCTAGGGCTGCCGGGGAGCGCTACCGCAAGGAGATGCTGGCACATGGCGGGGGCAAGGAGCCCATGCTCATGGTTCAAGGTAAGACAAAACCAAGACCAAACCTTTTCTTTCATCTGTGATGTTTTCCCACTCCTTTTTAAAAGGTTTTATGACTTTATATGTTTGGTGTCTACTTTCAGAATGTTACTAACAGTCTAATAGAAAAATTGTTAGATTTGTCATAAATTCTCGGAAAATATGCCTTCAGATTTTAATAGGTCACAGTGTTTTATGGCTTTTGTTTTTCAACCTAAAGAACTCATTCACTCCTTCCTTCTCTCCTTCCCTCCTTCTTTTCCTTTCTCCCTCTGACCATCCATCCATCTGTCTTTTTTTTGTACTGGGGATGGAATCCAAGGGCATTCTACTTCCAAGTTACACTCCCAGCCCTTTTTATGTTTTTATTTTGAAATAGGGTCTCACTGAGTTGCTGAGAGCTTCACTAAATTACTGAGACTGGTCTCAAACCTGCGATCCTCCTGTCTCAGCCTCCTAAGTACTGGGATTATAAACCTGTACCTCCACATCTGGCAAGAACTCATTTATTTCTTATTCTTTTATTTTTTCTTCTGAAAAATTCCAAGGCATCAAGGTAGATGTTTTTACCTGTTGGAAAACTAGAACCTAACTCAGTCTTCTTTTTCAGATATCATGTTTGTTTTCCTATATAATTTTTTATATAAATGTTTTTATGGCAAATTTAACTATAAGCAGAAGTGGCCATCATGATTTTTATGGTATGTTTGCACAACTGTTTCTAGGAAGATGTGAATATTATTGGATTCTGTCAATATATTGGCAATTATATTTGCAGCTGAGCCTTCTGACTATTTGACAACACTACATTTAGGAAATGACTCCCAATATTAGGTGCGTGTTGCTTTTGTTGTAGTAATTGGTGGTAGTTGATCTGACTTAAACATCTCCATGCCTGTATCTATTGACTCTTAACGCTTGTAGCCCCTTTTAACTTAACACTAGATCCTCTCTTCAACTATTTATTTATTTACCAATTATTTACTGGTAAATAATAATGTGCCAGGTAAGATTGTAAGGCAGATGTGAAGTACTAGAAGACTCAGAGACAAAGTTCCCGATTTCGAAGCTTGTTTTCATTCAGTTGGCTTTCCAGGCTAGACAGGTACTGTGTGGGTGCCACAGCAAGTTCATGACCCAGATCAGCCAGCTAGTGGCCCCACAGTTTCATGTGGCCATTAGTGGACTATGCCTCAGACTGACCTCTTGATAAAGGACTCGTGTGTCCAAGTTGATGCGTCTTGTCCCTTCTTGAGCTTCACTACATCCAGAACTGGTGTTTGGTTTGGTTTCATTTTGTATGGGATCTTGTAGTGTTGCCCAGGCTGGCCTCCAATTCCCCAGCTAGGCTTGAAGCTGCCCCTGCCTCCTGAGTAGCTGGGACTCCAGGCCACGCCCCTGTGCCTGGCTGGAACTGCTTTAAATGATTTCCCGGTATTAATTTAATCTTCTTAGTAACCCTTTGAGGTCAGAATCATCAGTGCCCCACCTCACAGATGATGAAACAGGCCAGGTGCCCTGCCCACACGGAGGCAGTGGACAGCCTGGTACTCCTGGCAGCAGAGCGAGGCTTTCTGCAGCTGTGACTCAGGACACATGGCCGTGGTTCTTCTGTGCACTCAGGCAGTGGTACAGGGATTGTTCAGGTTGTGGTACTTTTAGTAGGTGATCTACACTGCTGTGTACACAGTCCATTGCAAGCCAAGAATGGACGGAAGAGACACCCACATTGCTTTCTGTTTGGGCCTAGTCTCCGGTCACCATGCTTACCTTAGCCTTTCGGGGCCACACTCTAACTGCTGTCCGCACATAGATATTGATTTCTGTATTGTTCCATCAAAAGAAACAATGAATTCCCTTTCCCACACTTGGTCAGTGTGTTTTTCTGTCTGTTCTGATGATGGTAAAACAACCTTGCTGACAATTCTGTCCTTTATCCAAAACATTTTTGTATTAGGAAACTTAATATTTTATGTACTAAGATTCACACACTCCTGAGAGAAAAACAAGTCCGTGTTTCAGACCAGAGGTGCTTAAGTATTCAGATTCCAGTTAAGAGCAACAATAGAAGGATTCTGCTTTTACAACTTAACGTTTGTCTTTATGTCATCCTGTCAAACCTCATTAATTCACACAATCTGTCACATGCCAAAGACGAAAGGTGCCACCTGCAAAGGGGTGACGTCTGAGCCACTCCACAGGGCTGGACCCATACGACAAGACCAGCGGTAGCTCATCTTCTTGTATGCCCCCAGCCTGGACCCCAGGACAGAATGTCTGAGATGGTGACTTGTCGCCTCGACTGTAGGGTTCCCCTAGATGTGATTGACTGGTGAAATTACTGAGATTTGTGACATAAAAGTGTATCTAATCTAATTGTTATCACTCTTCTATGAAAATATAGCCTTTTATGGGTGTTTTATATTTTTTCTTTACTTACTAGATAAATATAAAAAGTTTTATTCAGTAGCAAAAGGCAAAAAGAAAACCTACCTTCAAATTATGTACCTCCCTGACCAAATCAGAGCTTTATTGACTTCCCTGAACCGCAAGCCATATCTTAGGGTCCCAGTGCCCATGGTTCCTGTTTGCAGTCTTGGAATGATACATATTCAGAGAAACCAAATGGAGACAGCTGTAGATCATTGGATAATAAATACTGCATAGTGCACTTTTAAGTTACTTATTTTTCTGGAATGAATCTTCCCTTGGATGCCAGGTTCTCCTGGTTGTCTGAGTCCTGCAGTTTCCAGTCCCCACAGACAGACAGCTTCAGTGGCCAGAAGCCTGCCTGAAGGAAGTCCCAGAGAACTCAGAAAGAACTCCCTCTTCTCCTCTCTCCTGCTTTGTTTATGGTCTACAGGCCGTTGCCAAACCCCACGTCTCTGCTCTCAGCTCCACAAGGCACTTGGCCTGCAGTTTCCTTTGTCTCACTCAGCACAGAGGGGTCCTTGCAGGAAACAGCAGATCTTTTCTTAGAGTCTGTTCTAAAGACCTTTTGAAGACAGTAGAATAGTGGTTAAAACAGTGTTTCCTTCCTCAGAGAAGAAAAGCATGGCAGGGTAGAATCAGATTTGCAGTTGTAGCTCTGCCACCATAGGAGGGTCTGTACAGTGCAGTCTCACTTCAAAACACTTCCTTCTGATCTTCTCCTTTTATCAATCCATCTTTCAAGATGTGTGTGTGTGTGTGTGTGTGTGTGTGCGTGTGTGTGTGTGCACATGCACAAGCATGTGTGTACATGTGGCAATGAAAAGAATATTATAGACAACATGGCCTTATCAATTTTGGGACACAGGCATAGTTTATGTAAAAATATATGATAGCCAGGCACTGTGGCGCATGCATGTAATCCCACTACTTGGGAGCAGGATTGCAGGTTCGAGGCCAGTCTCAGTAACTTAGTGACACCCTCAGCAACTTTGTGAGACCCTATTTCCAAATGAAAATGGCCAGGGTCAGGGATGTAGCTTGGAGGTAGAATGCCCCTGGGTTCAATTCCAAGTACCAAAAAAAGAAAGAAAGAAAAGAAAAAAAGAGAGAGATCACAGGCACAATAATTAGTTGGTTCTTGCCCCACTGGAGACACTGTGGCATTGGCTCTCCTAGTCTCCTAGTCACTGTGGATTCTGTGAGGCCTGGCCTCTATGTGTTCAGTTGTCAACATGAAGATTTTCTGGTGTTCCTTTCTTACCCCACAGTGCTTTGGGATTATGTTAAGGATCACACTTCTTTTCTTTCTTCTTCTTTTTTTTTTTTTTTTTTAATGTCTTATTTGGAAACAGGGTCTCCCTAGATTGATGATAGTCTCACTACTTACTGAGGCTGTCCTCAAACCTGCAATCCTCCTGTTTTAGCCTCCCAAGCACTGGGATTACAGGTGTGTGTCACCATGCCCGGCTTTAAGGATCACATTTCTGAGTAATAAGAGAACTTAAAATTTTTGCTTAAAATAAACCATGATGATATGACATTTTGGTTTATCTTGCTGTTTCATAAAATATACCCTGAAATGTTTTTTTAAGTTGTGCTGTGAGGAGCCTGATCTGAAGTTCAGTTTCCATTATAATCATCTAGAAAATGTATTGTTTTCTAGAAAGATAAACATGCCCTGAGATTCATGAGCACAAGAAAGTAATATTCTGTCCTTACTAGAAAGCAGAGCTATTTTTTACTATAAATCAGAGAATGGAATTATATGGATATAAGGGATAGAAACTGTATTATTTCAGTGGTTTGGAATGACAGAATAATTACTCAGGCAAGTTTATATTCCTTCCTCTGTAAACTATTTCATCTTTTTGTGTTACCTAAAATTCTTAGGTAAGCTAGTGCAGTGGTGCATGCTTGTAATCCCAGTACTTGGGAGGCTGAATCAGGGAGAACACAAGCTTGAGGCCAACCTCAGCAACTTAGCGAAACCCTGTTTCAAAATAAAAAAACAATAAAAAATAAAAAGGGTTGTGGTTATAACTTGGAGGTAGACTGTCCCTGCGTTGAGTTGCCATAGCAAAATAGCTTTTGCTGAGTTTCTAGGATTAAACTTTACTTATTTTTCCATAGCCAGAAAGAAAAAAAATACATTGAAAACTTGTGACAAGCTAGGTGCTTTCTGCTCATACTCCTCCCATGGGAATTCTGACCTGAAACTGACCTGAGCTGCAGCGTGGGAGACACAAGTGCCATGGACCTCAGAGCCTCACAAGTCTCTAGGCTTTTTTATTTTGTTTTGTTTTGTTTTACACTGGAGATTGAACCCAGGGGCATTCTACCTCTGAGCTACACTTTTTTTATTTTTAGATTTTGAAACAGGGCCTCACTAAGTTGGTAAGGCCAGCCTCTAATGTGCAATCCTCCTATACCTATACCGAGTACTGAGATTTCAGGCATGAACCACTAGGCCTGGACCCTAATTATTTTGTTAACATGACACCCTGACTATTCCATTGACAGCCAAGAGTTCTGCCTGACATCTCCCTTCCTCCCTTTGCTATCAGCCTCTCTAGACTTAGGGCAAACTCTCCAGTGGGTCTGAACTCTTTTAGCCAGAGTGGCCTGATGAGACGATTCTCATTGCCACTAGGTTGGGATTCAGATTTCAGCCTCTGTCTGTGCATGTCTGGTACCTTTGCCTCTAGCCCTTCCACAAAGATGTTTGGGGACCAAAAGGTTAAAACCCAAGGTTTTAGCATCCCAGGAGGCTATCTGTGAATGTTAACAACAGAAAGAAACTCTTAATTTATATGTCTCTCTACCCAAAGGCAGTTTGCAAGTAGAGATCGAAAGTAATAACTTAGCAGAATCTGAAAAGAACCAAAGATCAGATAGAAGAAGAAATAGTAGGTAAATGAGTCATTTCTTAGCAAACTGAAACTCCCTTCCACACTGACATAGGAGCAAGGTCTAAATGCCTGCAGGGCCTTACCTTAAGCTGATTAAAATCATTTAATACTTTACATTTCTGCAGAGCTTTATAGTTGCCAAAACACATTTGCTTTTGCCATAATTATCCAACCTCTTCTCTTCTAGCTCATTAAATATTATGTTTGTTCACAAAACAAGCCAGTGAATTAAAGCTTATACTCCAAAAGGTCACCCTCAATACCCCGAGGAGATTCACACACACCATTTGTGGAGATGATAATCTTTTCTTTAAAAACCTCCTTAGTTCCAGTAGCATCAGGTATGCCAGTATGCAGAGGGTGGGTTCACACCATTTTCCAAAACATAAGAAGAATCAGGGCTCTTGGGAAAAATGGCCAATTCTGGGCCTGGAGCAGAGAAGATTCAAGGTGAACCTGGAGCATCTTATAGGCCCAGAAAATAAGAAAATGCTTGGAAACACACACACTGGGATGGGTGCCTAAATCATAGGCACTCAGGAGCCAGATAGCTCCCAGTAGCCGTGGCGAGGACAAGTTTGAGCAATCAGATAATGCAGCATTGGCATATTACTCTGAATGTAAAGTATAGATGATATCAATGATTGAATGAATAAATAAGTGGAAAGCATCGACATATTTCTCATGGAAAGGAATTCTAAATCATTTGTGTGGCTTCTCCTGCCTTAAGGAAATGGAACATTACTCCCCCCTCCCCCCAAGTGTGAGTGGTGCAGCTTAGAACAGGGAGAAAGGGGGCAGCCTCACTTCTCAGCTAGGTGGTCGTGGCCAGTGTCAGCCATGACTAGTCAGGATACAGCACGGGCCCTGGATGCACTGTGAGGGGGGCACTTCCTCTCTGCAGTCTCTTCTCCCACCACAGCCCAGGCAAATCGAGATACAGCACGGGCCCTGGATGCACTGTGATGGGGGCACTTCCTCTCTGCAGTCTCTTCTCCCACCCACAGCCCAGGCAAATCGAGATACAGCACGGGCCCTGGATGCACTGTGATGGGGGCACTTCCTCTCTGCAGTCTCTTCTCCCACCCACAGCCCAGGCAAATCGAGAAAACACTGGACAAGCCAAATGCAGGGCATTCTACCAGACACCTGAGCAGTCCCCCTGAACATCGTCAGAGTCATGAAAAACGGAGAGTCCAAGAAACCATCACAGTCTAAGGCGCTCTGTGGTCTCCTGGATGGGATTCTGGAACAGAAAAGGGACATTTGATAAAAACTGAGGTGCCGTGAATAAAGTGTATGTTTAAGTGATAATACTCTCTCAGTATTGGTCCCTTGTGACGAATGTACCACATCAAGGTGAGATATTAATAACGGAAACTGACTGCAAGTGGAGCACATGGGAACTCTGTGCAATCAGTTTTTCATCAAATAATAAGCTGACCTAAGATAGAAAGCCGCCTTGGTAGGATTCTCAGTACTGGTGCTATCACCCGTGGCTTTGGCCCTGCTCTGTCAATCCTGGGGTCAAAGAGAAGGCATGAACGTATAATTAGAGAAACAGTGCCACAGAGGTGCAGGGTGAGGCCAGAGGTAGACAAGCACCAGGTCGTGCATGGATGGTCAATGCTGTAAGAATTTGGGGCATTTATTTTGAGGAACGTGAGAAACCATTGAAACCCACTTTTCCATAATGCAAATTCATTTAACCTTTAGGCAGCTCTCATCAACAGGAGACACGTTTATTCACATTGAGCAAAACATTTTTTCTACTTTAGAGTGTGCTGTCTTGTTGACAATACCACCTTAGGTAGGAGTTTCGTGCTTTTTTTTTAAATAACTGCTTCCCTACTGAATAGGCCAGATGTGCTGATGTGGGTGCTGTTTGTACAAGACGGCAAGCGGGGAGTAATAAGTCCTGCCCGTCAGCAGAATTACAGCTGACGCTTAAAGTCACCAAATAAACAGTCTTTGTTCAATATCTGCTTGATTGATTTTTCCCTCTTGTCAAGATGTAGACACAGTTACTTAACACAAAAGGCATTTTACATTGTTTCATAGCACTGGAAATTAGTTAGTAGTTATGACTTCCAGTTTTAAAACATGCAGTTAACTTCTAATCATACAATTAGATTAATCCCTAAATATGGCCTTGTGTGGCAAAAAGCCAGCATGCTGCCTTTAGGTGGCTGTTCCTAAGTTTATTTGTTTTATTTTACATACACACACACACACACACACACACACACACACACACACACACACTTTTTTTTTAAAACCAGGAAACAAACCCAGGGTGTTCTACCTCAAAGCTACATCCTCAGCCCTGTTTTATTTTTTTATTTTGAAACAAGGGTCTCACTAAGTTGCTGAGGGCCTCCATGTTGCTGAGACTGGTCTTGAACCTGCAATCCTCTTGTCTCAGTCTGCCAAGTACTGGATTACAAGCATGTACCACTATGCCCAGCTCTGTTTTCTTTCATTCTTTTACTAAATGTCTCATTGCTTTTTATTTTTTTAGTCAAGTGGGATTTTCACAGAAGAGATAAGCACCAACACTTGACAGATTCTCCCTGGCTTAGCCAGCTCTGTCCCTTGGGTATAAGGCCCAGAATTAATGAATGCCAGAACATGCCCACTGGCCTTGTACCTTGGCTTACAGTGCCTACACCAGAGTGGGTTCTACATTTGTAGATGACCTAGGAGGAAACTCCCTCACACAGATTCATTAAATATGAAAAGATAAGATGATTAAAAAATATCAGCAAGCCAGGCATGGTGGCGCACTCTTGTAATCCCAGCATTTGGGAGGCTGAGACCAGAGGATCCTGGTTCACAGCCAGCCTCAGCTACCTAGTGAGGCACTCTGCAACTTAGTGAGACTCGGTTTCAAAATAAAGAATTAAAAATAGGGGTGGGGGTGTAGCTTGAAGGTATAACGCCTCTGAGTTCAATCCCCAATACCTCAAAAAAAAAAAAAAAGAATAAAAAATAGGACTTGGGGTATAGCTCCTAGGTAGAATGCCTCTGGGTCCAATCCCTAGTACCGCAAAAAAAAAAAAAAAAAAAGGTACCAACATGCCAAACCAAACTATGCTTTTGAAAGTAAATCATTCTGATGACTTGACGGGTGGCTCAGAAGTCTGTAAACTCCAGTTCCTCGGGGGTCTCCCCTGTCCCTTTCTACCCCTGTACTCTGTTTACTTCTCTGACACCATTTTAATGTTCACTTATTGGTTCATTATGGTCTCTGCACCCAGTAGTCCAAGCTTTCTGAAGGAAGCTAAGTTGCTGGTCAGGGTCACAGCTGCATCTGGAGCTGTTACAGGCTCATACGTCAGCCCTCGGTAAAGACCGTTAAATGAGGAGACCTATGAATATCAAAACAGACTTCCAGGATCAAAAGTTTCTTGTGCCATAAAAAAAGTTGTGATTATTAGAATGAGAACAAGTTTTTATTTGCCTGGTTCTGAAATTTTTATATCACAAAAATAATTCCAAGTATTTTATGGGTCTAAATATTTTCATGAAGCCCCATAAAAATGTATAATTTTAAAATGTAGCTCTGGGCATGGTGGCGCACAGCTGTAATCCCAGTACTTGGGAGGCTGAGACTGGAGGATCACAGGTTGAAAGCCAGCCTCAGCAATTTGGCCATGCTCTCAGCAATCGAGCAAGACTTTGTTTCAAAACAAAAAAATAGTTGGATATGGGTGGTGCACACCTGTAATCCCAGTGTATGGGAGGCTGAGATTGGGGGATCACAGGTTCAAAGCTAGCTTTAGCAACTTAGCGAGGCTCTCAGCAACTTAGTGAGACTCTGTTTCCAAATTAAATAAATAAAATAGGGCTGGAGGTGTAGCTCAGAGATAGAATGCCCCTGGGTTCAATCTACAGTATCACAAAAAAAACCTGACACATAGAAAACTTAGAGAAAGATCTATTTGCTTTTGGGTCTGGTGAGTCCACATGTATAGTCCATTTATGCTGACTGCCAAGCAAGAGCTGGGGCTATGGGTTCTCAGGGCATGATGGCAGGAAGCAGAGAGAGAGCAAGGGAAAGGGACAAGGGCCATGTAGAGTCCCCAAGGCCACACCCCTGGGGACCCCTACACACCCCAGGGGACTGCCTCTGAGCATGGCCGCCTCTAGAACCTGAGGCCTGAGGGACATTTTACTCTCAGACTATAACAATGAGATTGATATGCTTGGAGTTTGACTTTATTTCAGGAATGAGAGCTTTACCCCACCCCCCAAAACCCCTAAGTAAATAACTTGTAGTAGACTGAAAAATGTACCACCAATTCCATTTTCTATTAAATCAATGTGTACCACCTTCTAAAACAAATGTAGATAGCATTGTTTCAGTGTTTTGAGTACTTAATAAAAACTCATAAAACATTCTACAAAGCTGGTCATTGCAGACAATATTCTTACTGTGTGGTTAGAAAGGAGTAGTTGGACAATGAGATGAAAGCAGGGTAAAAAAGCAGATGTTTTGTCCCCAAAGCTCTTGATCTAGATTCTTCTTTGCTCAGCTTCCTTGCTTGGTGGCTTGAAGCACTTGGCTTCCAGGGCTGAGGGGATGAGGAGCCATGAGTACTTCAGGCAAGACTGATGTTGGGGTACACTGATGAATTCATATTTGAAAGGTTCCCCAATTGAAGGCTAAAAGTGAGCCAGGCATGGTGGCATATGCCTATAAGCCCAGTACTGGGGAGGCTGAGACAGGAAGTTCAAGGCCATCCTCAGCAATTTATCAAGACCTTGTTTCAAAATAAAAATTAAAAAGGGCTGAGGGTCTAGCTCAGAGATAGAATGCCCTGGGTTCAGTCCCCAGAGCCAAAAATTTAAAAAGATTTAAACTCATAATAATAGAGATTTAGAGCAGACTGTAGTTGAAGAACTGGAGTTGGCACCAACCAGCTCTTGTTGGAAATGCTGCCACCAATCACAGGGACAGGAAAATATCTTTTGTTTTAACTGGATCATTTCCTTAAAGAGCATTTACAATCTATCCTCTAGGGATTATTTGAGTCCTTCTGCTCCCTAGAAGAAAACTTTTTCCTTTTGACTATTATATAATTTCATCATAATTAATAATGAAATTAAATTATAGAATTGCCATGCCTGTGCCCAATTTTCTTTTTACTTAATCATCATTTCATTAAGGTTTCTCTTGTGGAATAATCCCTTCCTAAACTCAGAGTTGGCATGTCTCAAATGCTTGAGCAACACTATCAAGTTCTGAGCCATTGGGTAAGCGAGAGCATGGGGTAGCAGGCTTAGTTTCCTACCTTTTCCTCCAGGACCAAATGCATGTTTCGTTTGCTTAAGCTGTAGGGTCAGGAAGGAGGCCCACCTCCACTGGTATTTCCCCTTCAAGCAATTTAAACAGAAATCAAGCTTTGACAAATTCTTAAAATCTTAAGTCACACCCTGAGAATACTTGGAATTTCAACACCAGATTTATTTTTTCTTCCTTTTCATGCATCGGGGTAGGGATTTTATTAAAATGCCACAATAGCCTCGTATATGAATTTTCCCAGGAGAAGTGACACTTTATGTTAGATATTTTACTGCTTATATATTTTAGAATTGAGTGGACGGGAGAGTTGCAGTAGTAGCGATAATAGGAATGAGGGCAGTGACAATATTACAGGTAAAGCATTTATGGAGTGTTTGTGATGCATTGTATAGATGTTGTGTGTATTGCTTTATTTAATTCTCTGAACAGTTGCAGGGTGCTCAATAACTTACCTGCCTACAGTCACCCAGGAGCAAGGGCAGGACTAGGGTTCAGATTCAGGCACTGGGACTCATCCTTTGTGATGAAGAATTCCTTACATTTCTTTTTTCAGGTTTTACCAAGAAGCTCTTGCTTTGGAAATGAGTGCACACATATTCCACTGTAGTTTTCTGCTACTCTTTTATAATTTGGCAACTGAGTTGCCTCCTCATTAGGAATACTGATGCTCAAAGAAGATATTGTTGAGTTCTCAGAGTGAGGTATCATGGGTACCATTCTGCCAACATCTGCCAACAAGAACTGATAAAGAACTCACTGCCTTCCATGTAGTAAAATGATTTTATAGCAAAATAAGATCTGTCGAGAGCCAGGTATGGTGGTACACTCCTGGAATCCAATACTTAGGAGTCTGAGACAGGAGGATCACAGGTTCGAGGCCAGGCTCAGCAACTTAGCAAGACCCTCAGTGACTTAGCAAGACTCTGTTTCAAAATTAAAAATAAAATGGGGTTGGGGTGTAGCTCAGAGGTAGAATGCCTCTGGGTTCTATCCCCAGCACAAAATTAGTCAGAGCTGTCGGGGTGGAGTGTGCAGAGTAAGGTTTGGCACTTGGGAAAGGTTGGCAGGAGCCCTCTTCTTGCCCAGCAGGAATGAATCAAGAAGCATGTCATGGAGCCAGAGATAGAATTTGGTGGCTGTGGGATTTCGACATAGTTTCAATAATCATGGTAATGGCAGAGTGCACAATAGCCAGGTAAACAGAACCCCTAATCTTTGGCTTATTCAGATATTTACCCAGCGCAGCATCTGAAATAACTGAGAAATTTTTGGAAGAGAAATGGATGGGAGCACCTGTGTTCTCCAGGCAAAGGCCTCCTTTCTGTAAATGCCCTGGTTTTGAAGCGGGTATATGCGTGTTTAAGGTGTGGTTGTGTTTGTCTAAGGAAGACATTGAGCTTCAAAAGGCAAAATATTTCATAACCCAGAAATGTAATTGTGAATGGAATTATTAAGTCTGACGATGGAGTTGAAATAAGCTAGCGTGCAGCTGAGCACACGTATGGGGCCATGTTTGCTGGCTGGCCTTCCCTCCCGCAGAAGTCCAGAGGTGCCACTCAGCCAGCCTGACTCCACAGAGATGCAGCAACAGTGACTAACCAGCCAGGGGGCCACAGGGTTCTTCAGTTCAAAGGAAGAGAGGGATCTCACTTTCTGGCAGAGAGTCTCATTTCCCCAGGAACTGATTGTAGATAGTGGGAATCCACCTTTAGCAAAGGTGTGGGTAACCACAGCCTTGTAGCAGAGGACTTCAAAGTCGAGAAGGTGAGCCATGGTGTTGCCCCAGGCTGGGGAGGGACCCACCTGGAAGGATTTTATCTCATAAAATTCACTCCACGTTTTTTCAAACTGCCAGGACAGCCTTTGTAGCTATAATTCCCAATCAGTCTGAGCTGAGTTTGGCACATATAATTATTTTAGCATTAAAAAAGTAGCCAATAACTATTACAGTGGGTTTTTAGAATCGGTAGTGGTGTTGGGAATACTCAGGCCTCCTTTTCTTGGATTTCCAAGCCTGTCTACATACCTGCTTTTCTGCATATCCACAGTGTTGTTGTTTAGTGGTGGGAACACTAAACTGCCGCTTACCTGGGCGAGTCCAGAGCTCTGTCATAGTATTTCTGATGTTGTCATCGCCTTCCTCTTCCTGCCCCTCCTCCGCCTTCTTATTCCTCCTCCTCCACTTCTCCTCCTCCTCCTTCTCCTCAATTCTGATAAAGTATTGCAGAATATAAATTTGCTATATTACCCACTTTATTTTTTTTTAGAGACTCATTGGTGCAATATAATTATACATTGCAGTGAGATTCAAAGCGATTCATATCTCTTGGTGTGTTTTTCTCAGCACTCCGTCCTGCCTCTCCCCCGCCTCCCCGTACATGGTAGTGAGATTGGTAGTGACCCCTTCGTATGTGAACATACCACTATTTGGTCTGTTTCTTTCCTCCAGCCTCCTTTTTCTCCCTCACACCCCTTTCAACTATTCCACTGGTGTCTCTCCTTATTGTCACGAAGTCCCCTTTTTTTTTTTTTTTTTTTTTTTTGCGGTACTGGGGATTGAACTCAGGGGCATTCTACCTCTGAGCTATACCCCCATCCCTATTTTTTATTCTTTATTTTGAAACCGAGTCTCACTAAGTTGCAGAGTGCCTCACTAGGTAGCTGAGGCTGGCCGAGAACCCGGATCCTCCGGTCTTAGCCTCCCGAATGCTGGGAGTACAAGCGTGCGCCACCACGCCCAGCCACGAAGTCCCTTTTCTAACTTCCGAATATGAGAGAAAACATTTGACCCTTGACTTTCTGAGATTGGCTGATCTCACCTAGAATAATATTCTCTAGTTCTGTCCATTTTCCTGCAAATAACATAATTTTGTTCTTCTTCATGGCTGAGTAGAACTCCGTTGTGTGCATGTAACACTTGATAATGTTGTATACTCACAGTATGTGCAAACATCACCACTATCCATTTCTAGAACTTTCCATCACCTCAGGGATCTCTTCTTAATAGATCTTTTATCACAGCTGCTAGCAGGAGGAAAACGGATTGATTTTAGTTATATCTTTTGTTTGTTTCCTTTATTAGATAAATAGTTATCCAATAAAAGAGCAGATGGCAAAAAGCAGAATAAAGTAAAATAAGCAACAATTCACGAGCTGGATAATTATCTTATAATTATAAGTTTTATGATAATAGCCTAAATACTTAATCATAGACCAGGGTTTTCGAGTTCAGCTTGTGCAAAAATAGTAAGCAACCTCACCCTTCAACTCTTGTGCTAGGAGGTAGGTTCTCATAGACCTTTGGGTCTGGTTGTTGTTATTGTCTGGGGGTGTAGCTCGGAGGTAGAATGCCCCTGAGTTCAATCCCCAATACCGCAAAAAAAAAAAAAAAATGCTTGTAATCCCAGTACTCGGGAAACTGAGATAAGAGGATCACAGGTTTGAGGCCAGCCTCAACAACTTAATGAGATTCACAGCAGCTTAGCAAGACCTTGTTTAAAGATAAAAAATTTTAAAAAGAGCTGGAGTTGTAGCTCGGAGGTAGAACCCCCCCTGGGGTCATTCCCCAGTGCCGAAACAATAACACACACACACACACACACACACACACACACACACACACACACATACACAAAATCAGTTTCCCTCAGACATTAATAACTTGTGAATCTTTTATCAACTGGGAAAGAAATAGAAACAATGCTGGCTTACTAAGGCAAAAAAGACAGTTTTGGAAATATTACGGAAGACTCCTCAGAACTAGAGGGGGAACTCAGAACAGGTCTCAGAAAGCCATAGATGGAACTGACATGTTCTTTAAGGTCTGGTGGCAGCATGGGTCAGCCCCAGTCGTCTTCATCCCTTTCTCCATCTGCTCAGACTCCAGATGCTGGGAAAACACACCTGGCTTGCGCAGGTGGAGGTAGGGCGCTTCAGTGGAGACTCCCCTCAGGTGGTGTTCACAGCCCACAGCCCAGGACAGTGTTGACCTTGGGGTCTGGTCCACTCTTGTTGGGACCCATCCTGTGTATGGCAGGATGGTTCCATTAGGAGCCACCAGTAGTGCTCCACAGTGTAAGATACACAAATATCCTCTGACGTTGCCAAAGGTCTGTGGGTGCATCAAGCTCCTGGAAGCCACGTGTGTTAGGAGCAGAAACAAGTAGTGCCTGGCCTGCAGGGTGACTGGTGCCACCAAGTCTCCTCCACACCCCCTACATAGACTCGGCCCTGGATACACTGGATTGTGGTGTCTCCTGCTGTCCCCGCCCAGCTATCCATCGGTCACTCAGTCTCCTGCACCCTTGCTGGACCTGGTGCAAACTGTCCTTCTACAGGACCTGGTACAAACTGTCCTACAGGAACAGGCTGAGACAGGAGGATTGAAGATTTGGGCCTAGGTGGAGCTCCCTCTTCCAAGGAAGACCTGCAGACCAGGACAGCTGTAGCCCAGAGGGTCAGGATGCTGAGACTCTTCACAGAAAGGTTGAAGGGAGCTGCCTATGTGTGAGTCTCACAGACTCGGGCCTCGCTTTCCATCAGGGTCCTGAGGAGCTGCTTCTGCTGAGCAGCCTACAGGAATGCAACCCTTCCTTATCTCGTTCTGCAGTCTGCTCCTCAGTTATTAAGTTTACCAAGTAACTGGGTGCAAGCACTGTGTGAGAAAGCAGGTACATGTAAGGCCCAATTCCTGTCCTTAGGAAGTTCAGTAGCCAGGAAGATTCACACTGCCAGCTCTCAATTGAATTTGCAAACTTAGTTGTGCGTCCCACAGGACACGCAAGGGGTTAAGGGGCCATGATTGTGCTGATATTTAAATGAAGGTCTACTTAGGTTATTTATTGTGTGTTATAAAATAATAGGGCATGCCCTTGCAACTTTGTTACACACATTGAACTCTTCCTGGAGCCAGCAGAAGGTTTTCTTGGTGAAGCATGGAAATACGCACAGGTAGCAGCCCCTAAAACACCAAGGGCTTTTGTTTGCAAGGGATTGCCACAGAGACTTGGAGACCACCCAGGAAACATCTTGAAGCACAAAACTCAGGCAGTTTTTCTCCCAGTATCATGGCAAGGCAAGAACCCCAGCTGCAACCAAGCGTTGAAAGCATGATGCCCTAGTGGGGAGGGGCCTTGTGCCACGGAATGAGTCCCTATTAGTCTCACACTTGTCACAGGCACATGCAGCTGGGCAAAGCCAGCACTGCCAATACCAGCCTGCTTCCCTGGTGGGAGAAACCAGTTATATCCTCAATTCTGCCTCCAAGGACACAGTTACACAAGGATGACTGCCATAGAGCAGGCTTAGTTCTGTAAAAAACTTGTAGACCTTTTTTTAAAGTGGTCATATCACTTTACCCATTCACCACAAATGTGGAACAACTCAGGTGGCCTGCAGCCTTGCTGACATTTGGCTGTGTTGGTCTTTTTAATTTTAGCCATTCTGGTGTAATCATTTTATTTTAGTATTTGTGATTTTAGTATTCATTCCCACTGACAAATGATACTGAGTGTCTTCTTGGTGCCTATTAGTTGTATATGTCCATTTGGATATCTTCTCCTGTGAAAGGTCAAGTCCTTTATCCATTTATAGTTATTAAAAATCTTTTTTGATGGGTTGGAGGAGTTCTTTGCATATTCTGGATACTAGTCCTAAGTGGTTACATTTTGTGGGTATTTTCTCCCACTCATTTGCCTGTTTTATTTATTTATTTATTGGGAGTACTGAGAAGTGAACCCAGGCGTATTCTACCTCTGAGCTATACCTCTAGCCCTTTTTTTATTTTTGACTTTGAAATAGGGTTTCACTAAGTTGCTGAGGGTGTCCTCAAACCCGTGATCCTCCTAGTTCATCCTCCCAAGTACTGGGATTATAGCTGTGTGCCAGCACACCTGGCTTGCCTAACCATTTTCTTGTTGGCTTCTTTTAAAGAGTAGATGTTTTTAATTTTGATGAAATCTAACATATTGGTTTTTTTATGGTCATAGCTTTTTTGTCGTCAGAAACTTTTGCCTACCTCAGAGTCACAAAGATATTCTGTGTCACTTCTTCTAGATGCTTGTAATTTTAGCTTTTACACTTAGGTGTGTAGCCATTGTTTCTATGTGTGATATGAGGTGAGGTTGAGGTCAGAGTCTCCCCATCCGGATATCCAGTTTGCTTTTAGGATTATGGTATGGTGACATAGCCTGCCTGCCTTTGTGTGCTCATGTCCAGACCTGATCCTGTACATGGCAAATATTCAGTGCCTAGTAATTGAGCTGCACCAAAGATATAGAAAGTCTGGCAGGCTTTTTTTTCGCAGCATACTTTTATATTTTATTTATGCATTCCACAATAAAATAGAACTACTATAAATATACATGATGTCTTGACTTATTCAAGCCATAAACATTTAGCATTGTTATTCAATCAAATATAGCATTATCACTAAAATTCAGCATCACTTGATATTGTTGAAACATCACAAACTTGTTTATATTGATAAATTATAAGGTTTTACATTAATCAGATATGATAGAAGTGATGCAGAAAACATATTTATTTTGTAATTTGAATTATTCAAGAATGGTTTGCCTTTCAGAAATCATACATTTTTATTTTACAAGGAACTAAGAGGAGTCTAAGGTTTGTTTTTGTTCCCCCACTTTTTTTTAAACTTTTCTCTCGAAATCATAGTCCTGTTGCTTAAGTGGTAATGAATGCTTTAGGAATGATTAGGGGAAAGCAAATTCAGAGAAGAGAACTATGAATAAATAACTTTTATTTGTATCTTGTATAGACCAAGTTCTGCTGCAGGCACTTTGCGTTTCTGAGTTGGTTTAAACAGCACCATACACCAATGAAATTGACATTGTTGTCCCCGGTTTACATACAAGAAAGCCATCATCCCAAATAAGCAGAAATAGCAGACTTCAGACCTGATGTGGCCTCCTCCTTTCTGGTCTCCCTGTCTAAACAGTGCACAGTCTTAGATCCTGTGTTTTGTGTATTTACCATCCCGATATCCCACATGCTCATTCTTCTTCTTTTTGTCTTGTTTCTTGCAGTACTGGGGATTGAACCCAGGGCCTCACACATGCTAGGCAAGCTTTCTACACAAGTTACATCCCCTCCGCATGTCCACTATTCTTCTATCGCTAACTTTTTTTTTTTTCCTGACAATCTTCTAGTGGCTTGGTGTTCAAAGTAGTTTTGTAGGATCCAGCCCTAAAATGAAATGCCAGCATATAGAGCCTGTTCAACTCTTGAGCCAAGAAGATCAATTGCACGAATCTTTATCTTTGCCTCTTTTGAAGTGAAGAGTGGAGACAAAATCAGCTTTTGATTTAATTCTTAATTTATACCAGATGCAGAGCCTTCTGGCTTTCTACTGCTTCTTATTTTATCTTTATAGCAACTTTGTATATTAGATGAGGAAATTTGAGTCCCAGAGCTCTTCAGTGACTTTATAGTGCCCAAACCTGGGGATTCTCTAAGACAGGGAAACCTGGAGGAACACCAGTAACTTGATTCTGGCATAAGATTTCTGCAGAAGAATTAATGTTTGAGCCAGACATGGTAGAGCATGCCTGTAATCCCAGTATTTGAGAGGCTGAGACAGGCGGATTGCAGATTTGAGGCCAGCCTCAGCAACTTAGCAGACCCTGTTTCAAAATTTAAAAAAAGTTTTTAAAGGGTTGGGGGTGTAGCTCTGAGGTAGAATGCCCCTGGGTTCATTCCCTACTTCCAAAATAAATAAACACACAAATAAAAGGACTGGGATATAACTGGCAGGTAGAATGCCCCTGGGTTCAATTCCTGGTACCATAAAATAAAATAAAATAAAAAGAATTGACACTTGGTTGATTTTAAAGTGTTTAGAACTTGATAAGTAAATGTACTAAATTGAACGATCTCAAAGATACCTAAAAACTTCAGTCTCTAACATCATTACGAGTGGTTAGTAACAACCACAGTAACAAAAGTTCTTGGAAAGCATGTTTGAGCCCCAATGTCTAAGCTAAGCCCTGATTGAAAAATAAAAATACTTTAAAATCATAATTTCAGGGCTACCATGACTTTATGAAATGTCGTCCTTGTTGGGCATGGTGGCCCACACCTGTGATCCCAGTACTTGGGAGGCTAAGACAGGATGATCACAAGTTTGAGCCCAACCTCAGCAACTTAGCAAGATGCTTTCTCCAAATAAAAAATAAAAAGGGCTAGAGTATAGCTCAGAGAACACCTCTGGGCTTGATCCCTAGTACCAAAAAGAAGCAAGAAGGCAGAGTGTTGGGCTGTTGTGTGGCTTGGACTCACATCCTCGTCCCTCATGTGTTGCTCATGTTTCTTGTGGTTTCAGGGATGCTTCAGAAGAGGCCATCAATCGATGACTTTGTGGATGCCCTCGTTTCCGACTTGGATCTGGACTTTGAAACTTTCTTCCTGGATTCTGAATAATAGAAACACCCTGAATCTTCTAAATGAAAATCTTGCGTGTAGTAACTTAGCTGTAAGTGCTGCGGCCATGAAAAACTATTTCCGGCTTCGATGTGCACGTACTTCTGACAAACCTTAAGCTCAAAGAACCTGGAATAAAGAATTTGTTTGAATTGTGCTGGTTTCCACCTGCCTGGCAGATGTTGAGTATGTGGAGATTGACTCAGCAAACCAGTGGGAACTGCACTTGCTGGAGGAGCGGGAGGGTGTGGGGCTCGGACACACTGCCCTGAACTTCTCCCGTCTCTTGATCTTTAATTGGTTAAACTAGAGACTTAGTTAATAGCAAAGTTATTTTACTTTGGGAGACAAGTTGAAGCAGTCTTCAGAAAGATCAAACACATAGTTTTTTAAGAATAATTACCATTTTTGGAGGACATGGTGGCACATGCTTGTAATCCCAGTACTTGGGAGGCTGAGAAAGGAGGATTGCAGGTTCCAGGCCAGCCTTAGCAACTTAATGAGACCCTCAGCCATTTAGTGAGACCCTGTTTCAAAATTTAAAAAGGGAGGGGGGAGTGTTGCTCAGATATAGAACACTTCTGGGTTTGATATACCACTGGATATTCAGGGGGAAAAAATATAAGAGTAGGAATTTCATTTTAAAGCAGAATCTTTTTTGGGGGGGGGGGATTCTGGGAATTAGACCTAGGGGCATTCTACCTTTTAGCTGCACCCTTTTATTTATTTATTTATTTATTTGAGACAGTCTCGCTTAGTTACTGAGAGCTTTGATAAGTTGCTGAGGCTGGCTTCAAACCTGCAATCCTCCTGTGTCAGCCTCCCAAGTACTGGGATTACCTGGGATTATGGGCCTGTGTCAGCATACCTGGCTTTTACATGAGTTCTGTGGAAAAGCATTGCATACCGGGAGGGCACTCTCGGTGGCGGAGCCCAGATCTCTGACTCAAATGCAAGTTACCTGCTAGTTTAGCAGGGGGAGGGGAGACTCAAGGAAGCACACACCACCAGCACTGGGGGAATTTTTTCCACCACTTTGTAGGTCAACTTCTGTCCAGGAGAACGCTCCCTTCACTCTTTGCAGGAAAGAAGTGCTGTTCCCTGAGAGCTTGGAGTAGACAGAAACAGCCTCAGTTAGAAAGAATCTTCCAGCCTGTCCTTTGAGGACAGTGCCTCTTGAAGATCTCAATTTTGAACTTTTTCAACTGATAAAGCTGTTTTAAGGTGGTTTTATTAAAAATCATTAAATCTAGGAAAAGTACCAAGTTGTGTTTGCATTTCTTCAATAGTGCTTTTCAAATTCTGTCCTTAGAGCTGGGCATGGTGGTGCACACTTGTGATCTCAGTACTTGGGAGACTGAGACAGGAGGATCACATATTCAAGGCCAGCCTTGGCAACTTAACAAGGCCCTCAGCAACTTAGTGTGACCCTATTTGTTATTAAAAAAATAAAATAAAATAAAACTAAAGGACTGGGAGCAAGGTATGGTGGTACATAGCTGTAATCCCAGTACTTGGGAAGGCTGAGACAGGAGGATCACAGGTTTGAGGCCAGCCTCAGCGACTTAGCTAGACCCTCAGCAATTTAGTGAGACCCTGTTTCAGAATAAAAAATAAAAAAGGTCTGGGGATATAGCTCAGTAGTAGAATACCCCTTAGTGGAAGGGAGGGAGGGAGGAAGTCAAATAGTAATGAAGCACATGAGTAAAAGCTTAGCCCAGAACAAAAGGAGCCACCACCGGGATGCCAGTGCAAGCTCTCCCAGTAGTCCTCTAAAGCTCTCTTAACTCACTTCTGTCCAACGATAACTAGGATGTCAGCACTGCACACCTTAGGAGGGGCAAAGCTTGGCTGAACAATTCATCATGGTTGGAGAAAAGGCATGTGTGGACTGAGCACAGATGGTAAAGTGCACCAAGTGAGGACTGCCGGGGAAGATGAAGGTAAGAATCGTAGACTCCCCTGGGCAGCACACTGTGCTCCACATAGTGCTCCTGTTGTCTGCAGAGTGTTTATAAAATAAGCATGTGTTCCATGCTCCAGTGGCTTGCTATGTGTTCTTCAAGTCCTTTTACTTTTTAGTTTGAAAATTAAGAAGAGCCAGGATGGCATGGATAGGTAGATCAAGCCTTGCAAGGAATGAATCACAACCATGATGGATGAGTACATGGAACACAGCTTCAGGAAGAGGGAGGACTGATACTTATATCCCTGTGGCCAGCAGTCTTGTGGCTCGATCCTCAAATACCTCAAATATAGGATATGCAGCAAGCCGGTGTGGGTAGGGTAAAGGTCAGAGAGTTTACTCAAGACATCATTAATTACATTCCTATGTGAAAGCAACATTAACCCCAGCTGGGGTGGTAGAATGCCACCCTGCTATCACCAGAAAACACAAGGAGCCCCTGGGGGTCACTTAGAGGAGACACCAGCTCAGTGCAGAAGACAAAGTATGACATCCGAAACGTGGATGTTGGTCTTATTCACACCTTTCTGTGTGCCAATCCTCAGTACCATGTTTATTGGTTCAGAGACTGAATTACTGCTTGTTTATTGAACACCATGCTGGTGTTTGTTTTAGTCAGCTTCCTCATCACTGTAATCAAAATACCTGACAAGCACACCTTAGAGGAAGAAAGGTTTATTTGGGACTCAACAGTTTCAGCAGTCAGTCCCTGGTTGGTGGACTCCAAGGCACAGAGCCTTGGGCATGGCAGAAGAGGAAAAGCCCCTCTCACCTCATGGTGGTCAGGAAGCAGAGTTGTGACAGTTTTAAGTTCCCAAGACCATGTCCTCAGTGACCCACCTCCAGCCATGTCCCACCTCCGAGCCTGGCTGCATAGCATAACGCATGAGCCTCTCGGGGAAATTTATATCCAAACCATAACTGTGCTATAGAGAGCCAGATACCAGTCCTGCCTTCAGGGCACCAGCGGCAGGTGCTGAAGGCCCAGGGAGTCTTGATGTGATGCTGCAAGCTGATAAGAGAGGAAGTAACTGAAAGTGGCCAGGTGCCGGGGGCGCACACCTGTAATCCCAGCACGTGGGCAACTGAGACAGGAGGATCACAGGTTTCCGGCCTCAGCATCTTTGCAAGGTCCTCAACAACTTAGTGAGGCCCTGTTTCAAAATTAAAAGGACTAGGGGCCTAACATGGTGGTGCATGCTTGTAATCCCAGTACTTGGGAGGCTGAGACAGGAGGATCACAGGTTTGTAGCCAGCCTCAGCTACTTAATGAGGCCCTCCACAACTTAGTGAGACTGTTTCAAAATAAAGAATAAAAAAGAGGGTATAGCTTGGGGGATGTATACTAGGGGGTGTAGCTGGCAGGTAGAATGCCCTTGGGTTCCATCCCCAGTACATTAATTACTATAAATAAATAAAAAATAAATGTATGTATGTGGTGGTCTTACTGTATTGCCCAGGCTGGTCTCGAGTTCCTGGCCCAAGTGATCCCTCTGCCTGAGCTGTACCTGGCTTCCCTCCTCTCCTTCCTCCAGGCCTCCCTCTGATTCTGGCCCTTACCTGCCACTTGACCTGGCTCAGTCCCTGCCCATTCTAGGTAGCTGAGTGGCTACCAGGGGCCCTTCTAAAGCATGCTGCTTCCAAGAAGCCTGTACTGAGTCTCTTCTAGACATTTAAAATGACAGGCCAGTGTTTAGTGGGAGGGGAGGGAGGGCTGACACAGCCTGGGCCTGTGGACCATCGCCGCCTGTCCCCAGGGGTGCCACTTGAGGCTGCAGCTTCTGCCTGCAGGGTCCCTCCTACTCCAGGACCAGTCCCACTCCTGTGCAGGCTACACCCCAGATGTCACCTGGTTCAGACCACAAGGCTTCCCTCCTTTGACCTTGACTTTGCACACCCCATAATCAAATCTTTCTAGAAACTCTACACTGCTTACTGTTTCACTTTTTGTTTTGTTTTGCAAACCTGTTCATACACCCTGCTGGGGTGTCATTCTCTAAGAATGACTACATAGTAACTGTTTTGGGGTGAGTTCCTTATGGCTTATCTTGCATGTTACAGAAGCTTGATATTTATTTGTATTTATACTTTTATTGGTGCTTTGTAATTACACATCCCTTGGGGTTCCGAGTGACAGGAACATACGTGCATACAGTACTTGGTGTGTATATCTCCGGATCCCACCCCCTCCCTCCCCCTTCCCATACATGTTAGTGTGATTGATGATGATCACTTCTCATATGTATGTCGCATTATTTGAACCATTTTAGCCTTCCAGATGGGTTTAATCCCCAGTACCCAAAATACATATATACATACACACATACATACACACTAAACAGTGCCCCTTTCTCTCTCCGTTTGTTTCCTCTTTTTTGATGCCATGATCAAGCAGCTTTGCTCTGAAACATACTTCATACCATGATATGCGGCCTTACACAGACCTGCAGCAATGGGGCCAGATGACCAGAGACTGGCAGGTGCCACCCCTCATACAGGGAGGCAAGGGTGCAGGGTGAACAGAGATCTCTTCGGGAGCCTGCAACTTCTGGCTCCGCAGCTCCCAGTTCTTGGGGTGTGAAGCCGCCCTCTCCAGGACTCAGGGAACAGAGGCAGCTGGGCCCACATCTGCAGACCTGCTCCACTCACCCCGCCACACATGGCCCTGCCCCACAACCGGGATTGCTTCTTTGCCAACAGAGAAGGCCCAATCTTAACTGGCCAGCTTTGGGCAACTGCCTTGGGTCCTACTCAGAGGAAGGACCATGCTCTTCCAGTGGGGCTGCCCACACAGCTCAGACCTCCACCACCCGCTTCAGCCATCACTATGGTGCTGATCTGTATAAAGAGCTATCGGGTCCCACTTACATAACTTTGGAATCAGAGAATAGAACAGGCTTCCCCTGTCTTAAGTCAGAGGCACAAGCTGGGTGTGGTGGTGCTCACTTATAATCCTAGTGTTTGGGAGATTGAGACAGAAGGATTGCAGGTTCAAGGCCAGCCTCAGCAACTCAGTGAGACCCTGTTTCAAAACTAGAAAGTGAAATAGTGCTGGGGTGTAGCTTGGAGGCAGAATGCACCTGAGGTTCAATCCCCACTACTGCCCCAGACAATGGCAAGGATGACTTTCTGTTTTTATCATCTGCAGAGGAACCCTTTCCAGGGGGACATCTCTATTTCACCTCCAGACTTCCCTGCCCACTTTCTGAGGTTCAGTGTTGAAGAGTCACTGGCCTTTCGGCACCAGGAGCCTCACTGAAGTGTGCTTTAGCCTTGTGTGCATCTGTACGTTGCGCGGTCGCCATTTGTGTACCATCTATGAGCATCAATGGAGAGCTAATTATGGAGGTGGCTGTGGTCACAGAGATGAACAAGATGTGCCTCTGCTCCAAGGCACTGGCGATCTCATGGAGAAGAGATGTTTGCTCAAAAGATTACAATACACTTCGCAGAGCTAGAACCATGGAGTGAAGCGGCTTGCCACCACCAGGGCTTCTGTGTAGATTTTGCTTCAAGAGAGCAATTTATTAAATATTAATTTTTATTCGTATTTTTAACAACACAAATTTATGTAAAAAAATTTAGAATGCAAAGGCTGGGCATGGTGGCACACACCTGTAATCCTGGTACTTGGGAGGCTGAGACAGGAGGATCACAGGTTCGAAACCAGCCTTAGGAATTTAGAGAGGTTCTAGAGTAACTTAGTGAGACCCTGTTTCCAAAGAAAATAGGGCTGGCAGTATAGCTCAGAGGTAGAATGCCCCTGGGTTCGATCCCCAGCACCACCATCACCACCACAACAACAAATTTAGAGAACGCAGAAGAGACAAGAAGAGAGCCACTGTGGATTGCTATCTCCCTCCCCATTTTCTCAGCTATGTAGTGCATAATATTGACTGTAACCTGCCTTTTTGTTTCAAAATGGTGCCAAGTATTGCACTTAATGGTTCTGAGGGTCTTTGAGAGAGTTCACAAGTAGCACCCAGCTTCACTCAAATCAATTAAAAAATAGCAGGTGGAGGTGGGCGTGGTGGCACACACCTCTGATCCCAGTCCTTGGGAGGCTGAGATACGAGATTGAAAGTTTGAAGCCAGCCTCAGCACCTTACCGAGACCCTCAACAACTTAGCAAGACCCTGTTTCAAAATAAAAAATAGATAGCTCAGAGGTAGAATGCCCCTAGGTTCAATCCACAGTACCCACCCCCATGTTTAAAAAAAAAAAAAGAGCAGATAGGAAGTCAAAACATCACCTTTATTCATAATTGTGATGAAATTGGAAGGTATAACTTACAGAGAGAGACCACGTGTTCCTTAGAGGCCTTTTGAGGCCTGGGAAGGACCCACCTCAGGTGTCCGGGCTGGGCCTGCAGTGTCCCCCAAAGCCAGGTGTGAGGCAGTGCAGTGATGTGCAGAGGTGGGAGTCTGGGAAAGGACCGGCTCATGCCGAGCTCACTAGGGATTGATCCATTGTGAACCACTGGATGGATTAATGACTTCAGCGGATGCTAGGAGATCACGAAAACTAGGCAGGTGGGTGCAGCGGGAAGTAGGTTGCCAGGGATGTGGCCTCTGGTCTCTCTCTCTCTCTCTCTCTCTCTCTCTCTCTCGACCTTGAGCTGTGAGCCAAAATAAACCTTTCCTCTTCTAAGTTGTTCCTGTCGAGTGTTTTGGTCACAGAGAAGCTGACTGACGAGCCAGGGAATCTGGGGTCTGCTGGAGTAGACAGCTCTCCCCCAGCCTGGCATGGACCTTGGCTGGATGGAGGAAGAAAGGGAACAACTTCCTCCAGCATGGAGCCTCTGAGCCCCCCCTCCACACACACACACCTGCAACCCACCAGACACTGCAAAGCCCACCCCAGGGAGGCTGAGAAGGTGGGAAAGGAACCAACATTGTAGAAACTCCAGGAAACAGAGGGATAGATGAAGGTCCCCTACCTCACTAACAAATCCTCTGTTGTACATTTAGGTTGTTTCCAAGCAGCATTGAACTGGTGCATCTCAGTCATTAATTTATCTGGAAAGTTATGGTAATATCCTTAAGATAGATTCCCAGAAGTGGAATTCCTGAGTCAAAGGATGTAAACATGTTTAAAAGCTTTTGAAGCTTTTTGCCATATTTGCTTCCAGAAAGTGCATGTCAATTTACATGACCACTGAGGGTGTATGAAAACACATTCCCTTAACTCGCTCCCACTCTGCCTCAGTCCTTTGTATTCATTCATTCATTCATTCATTCATTCATTCATTCATTCAGGATACTGAGGATTGAACCCAGTGGCATTTTATCTCTGAACTACACCCCTAGCCCCTTTTTTATTTCTTATTTCAAAACAGTGTCTCAAGCCAGGCATTGTGGCACACATTTGTTATCTCAGTTCTTGGGAAGCTGAGACAGGAGGACTCTCAGCAACCTAGCAAGACCCTATTTCAAACTAAAAATAAAATAGGGCTGGGGCATAGCTCAGAGGTAGAATGCCTCTGGTTTCAATCCCCAGTATCACCACCGAAACAAAAAAACAGTGCCTCACTAAGTTGCTGAGGGTCTTGCTAAGTTACTAAGAGTCTCACTAAGTTGCTGAGGTTGCTCTTAAACCTGATCCTCTTGTCTCAGCCTCCTGATTACTGGGATTATAGGCCTGTGCCACCACACCTGGCTTAGCCCTTTCTTTCTGATCTTCTCAAGGTTGATGGACAGAACCTCTTCGCCTCAGTCTTGCTTAAACTCTGAGCCATCTCAATGCAGGAGCTATTCTGGACATCACAGGGTAGGACGCGTGAAGGAAACCTGTGGAGAGTGGACGGTGTTTCCAGGGCATCTGTCAGCCCAGAGCTCACAGGGAGGAGTGGCCCACAGTGACCGGGCATCTCCACCTTGCAACTCTCTGGGCCACGGTGTCTTCTCCTGGCAGCCTGTGACGGTGTCCCTCACGTCTGGGCACTGAGAGGGGCACTCGGGAGCCATCAGTCAGGGTGTGTGCCTACACCTGTGTGGGCCTTTGCCAAGAGTGCCCATCCCATCCCCTCCCCGCCCACACGCGTGCCCTCCTCCCTCCCTCTTTGTTCAACTTTGGCTCCCACCAACACCTTGCCTTCGTCCTCAGCCACTTCAGGAAAGGTCTTGGCCTCCATCTGCGGTGGCCCACACACGTCCTGGCAGCAGAGGGAGGCCCAGCCTCAAGCTCCTCCTCCACTCTTCTGGGCCTCCCCTCTCCAGGAGCTGCTGTACTCAGGGGTTTAAAACCCCAAGTGTTTCTTCTGGAAGTTAGCAAGGAAAAGAAGGTAGGAAACTTGCTTACAATTGTCCCTTCTGAGCACCAGTGGCATCCTAAAGGAGATGGACTGTCAAAGCAGTGAGGTTAGAAGGCCACCCTCTGAACAGAGGGCGAAGCCAGAGAAGCCATCCATGGCACGATGGCCTTTGGTACCATCAGCGCTCCCCACCAGCAATGCGAGCACGTTGTATGTGTTTGCGTGAGAGAGGGAGAGAGAAGAGCTGGCCCAAGGTGGGATCTTCGTAAATGCCACGGGATAGATTTTCATCCCCACTGTAGGAAATCCTTGCCAAAACGGCATTTAGAGTTTATTTACTTACACATTTAAATGTAGACATGGTTAATAATTTGGTTAATAAAATTTGCCACGTGGCATGAGCACATGTTTAAAACATTCGTACACCACAACTGCAAACAATTGTCCTGTCTGCCACTGGGGCTTTTGGGTGGCTCCTGGTGTGCACCCACACAGCCACAAGACAGCCTGCACGGACGCCACTGCTTTCTTTTGAAAAATATTCCTGGGGAGTGAGTGTTGGCAAGTCCCTGGGTGAGGCGCCATGGGAACCTCGGGGAGCTGGGAGTGGCTGCTTTTGTCCTCCAGGAGAGAAGATGCAGACCAGGGTGAGCCATTTCCAGGCAGTGGGGAGGTGCCCGCTGACACAGCGCCCTAGAATCAGGCTGCAGGGGCAGGTGCGGTCCTGGAGGATGAGAGGAGGCGCCCCGTCCGTGGGGTGGCAGGTGCGTGCACGGTGCAGCTGCATCCTGGAGATCCCATTCAGCCAGGACCAGCTGGGCTGAATCAGTCTGCAGCAGGGCTCCTAGACTTCCTGGCCACTTTTCCCCTCTTTTTTATTTTTACTTTTTCTTGCAGTACTGGGGATTGAACCCTGGGGCATTACCTCTGAGCTACACCCCCAGCCCTATTTTATCTACTTATTTTTTTTGAAACAGGGTCTTACTAGGTTGCTGAGGGGCTCACTAAGTTACTGAAGCTGTCCTAGAACTTGCCATCCTTCTGTCTCAGCCTCCCAAGTACTGGGACTGGAGACATGCGCCACCACACCCTGCTTTCCCCCTCCTCATTAAGGAGCATTTTCCCATAGTTCTTTTCATCTTTAACAGCTCAGAGAGGTCTTTCCACCCCCACTAGCTCCCTGGGGCCTCACCCATCAGAGACTTGACGAGTCTGAAACCATCATGTGGCTTCTTTGAATATAAGTCTACAGTCTCCTCCCTGTTCAAAGAAAAGCAAAGACCTCTTCTGTCTGCTGGTGGTGGAATCTCCAGCCTTCAGAAGACAACCTGCTTCAGCCAGGCATGGAGGCTGAGACAAGAAGATTGCAGGTTCAAGGACAGCCTCAGAAGCATAGAAAGACTCTCAGCAATTTAGCCAGACCCTGTTTCAAAAGTGAAATGAATAGAGCCAGGCATGGTGGCACATGCCTGTAATCCCAGTACTTGGGAGACTGAGACAGGAGGATTGTAAGTTCAAGACCAGCCTCAGCAACTTAGGGAGACTCTCAGCAACCTAGTGAGACTCTGTTCCAAAATAAAAAATAAAATATAGGGCTGGGGGTGTAACTCAAGAGGTAGAATGCCCCTGGGTTCAGTCCCTAATACCACATACACATCAACAAACAAATAAAATAGAAAGGGTTGGGTTGTAGCTAGAGATAAAATGACCCTGGGTCCAATCCCCAGTACAGAGCAAGGAAAGAAAAGGAAAAGAAGAAGGAATGAAAGAAAGAGGGAGTGAAAGGAGAGGAGAGGAAAGGAAAGGAGGAGGGAAGGAGAGGAAGAAGGAAAGAAGGAAGGAAGGAAGGGAGGGAGGAAGGGAGGTAGTTTACTAAAGGCTCACACTCTGCCAACATGTGGCTCCAGCTACCCTAGAGCAAGCCAGTCTTCCCAGCGGCATCTGGCTCAACCTGCAGCCTGTGGCTGGATGGTTAGTGGGAATGTGTGTGTGTGTGGGGGGGGTGCTGCTGTTGAAATCAGGATCGAGTTTTCTGATCTCTGCGCATTGTTTTTAATTCTTTCCACTTCTGCTGCTGCAGCAGGAGAAGAGCCATCCTTCTCATGGTTCTTCTCATTTTAAGGGGCTGGGATACATGGGATTTTGCTTAGGATTGCCCACCTGATAATTATTCTCCTGCCTTTCTGGTGTCCTGTCCTCAGACCCCAGTCTTTTTAAAGGCCTCAAGAATTTCCAAGCATCTTTTGATAAAGTAACTTTTTCTTTTTTGGTACTGGAGAATGAACACAGGGGCATGCTATTTCCAAGCTATACCCTCAGCCCTTTTTATTTTGAAATGGTCTTCCTAAGTTGCTGAGGCTGGTCTCGAACCTGCGATCCTATCTCAGTTTCCAGAGTACTGGGATTGCAGCTGTGCACCACTATGCCTGGCTAGGTAACTTATTATGCATACGTTTATTGGTGCAATGTAATTATACATCACAGTGAGATCACAGTGATACAAAGACGCACACAACACATGGTGTGTTTCCCTCTGTGAGGTTGGTAGTGAAACCTTCTTCTATGGACATAACCTTTATTTGAACTGTGCACTTCTTCAGTCCTCTTCATCCCCTCCCCATCTCCACCCCCAATCCTTTGCCACTATTCTACTTCTACTGGTCTCTCTCCTCATTTGACTGAAGTCCCTTTTGTTTCCTACTTTATGTCTAGTGATCTTCCTGTCTTATCCTTCTAAGTACTGGGATTACAGGTGTGCGCCACTACACTTGGCAATTTTGTTCTTTGTAGCTCCATAAAACTCCACTGTGTGTATATACCACATTTTCTTTATCCATTTGTTGATGAACACCTACACTGGTTCCGAAATTTGGATATTGTAAATTGTGCTGCTATAAACATGAATATGTATGACCTTACTGTTTTGATGACGTCGGCATGGCTGGGCGATGTGTACCTTGGAAGCCAAATTGCTAGCACTTTATTCGGCGGTGGTTACAGGAAGGTGAATAAGTGTTTTGAACACACGAAGAGTACCTGGGGAGAGAAAGCTCCTTGCAGACTCCGGACAGCTCTTGCTCAAGCTCTCAGAGAGCTCCGGTGGCTCACAAGCAGGCGGGGTCTGGTCCTGTGGATGCCCGTGTGTCATCTTGCCAGATCAACACAACTTCTCTTGGACTACAGTGCCAGTGGGCCTGGCTGCCCCTCCACACAGACCCCGGCACAGTTTGCTCAGCCCCCCAGGGTGCCTGCTGTTCTAGACCGGCCCTCCCACAGCCCCAAGGCTTCCTGGTGTTGCTGGAGCTGGCTGTGTCCCAGCACCCACAGTCATGTGGGTTAGCTGTCTCCCAGCTCCTCTGCTGGCCGCCCAGTCACGCTGCGTGACCTCCCTTGCAGGGCCTCTGCCCTTCTCAGTCTGCAGCACACAGCCAGCCAGCCCGCCCGGCCCAGCCTTGGGCTCCTTTCTTCCCCATCCCTCCTTCCCAGGGCCCTGGCATGCTCCCTGGGGCTGTGGGAGACTCCTGCTTCCTCGGTCCATGACTTGGTCCCCAGCTATGCGAGTAGGATTCTTTGAGCCTCATGCGGTTGCCGCGGCCGTATCGAGTTGCAAGCTGCCTTGTAATTTGTTGGCCTTTCTCGTCCCTGAGGGCTCCTCTTGTGTCTGTTTCCAGTATTTCATCTCCTTGCCATTAATAACTATGTTGGGATTCCTGGGTTCCTCAGAGTAGGAACTTGCATGATCTCCACATCGGACCTCCTCTGTGTACCACTCTTAACTACTCCTCGCCATGTTCTGTTCTCCAGTTCAGGGGCTGACTTAGCTTCAGTTCACAGACACTCGCCCACTCTCATCTTCTCAAAAGGGAGGCAAGGTCAAAGGACACATTGGCCATCGGTGTCTTCTGCTTCTGTTAGTGGGTACTTGTTCAGTTGGTCTAGGTTCTCCTGCTAAGGCTTATGGAAAGACTCAGAGATATCATCTGTGATGAAGTGTAGACTATTTGAGACCGAGCCGCGCATGGTGGTGCATGCCTTTCATCCCTCAGTACTTAAGAGGCTGAGACAGGAGGATCACATGTGATGTTCAACGCCAGCCTCAGCAACTTAGCAAGACCTTCAGCAACTTAGCAAGCCCCTGTTTCAATATAAAAGATAAAATAGGACTGGAGTGTAGTTTGGAGGTAGAATGCCCCTGGGTTCAATCCCCAGTACTACTAGAAGATATCTGAGAAATAGATGCAAGGACCTCTCTGTGCTCTTTGTGTGGGTGAAGCATTATCCTGTCATGGATGTAAATGAGTTCTATTTCCCACTTCTTTTACAGGATATAAGTGGGTTAATACTAGGGTAAGGGATTGCCGTAGTACATTTTATGTTGCTATAACAAAACGCCCAAGGCTAGGAACTAAAGAGGTTAAGTTCAGAGTTCTGAAGGTTTAAAAGCATGGTGCCAGTGTACACAACCAGCCACATGTACAAGGGGTCACATTGTGAGACAAGAAGCCAGAGAAAACCAGGGGATGAACTTGCTCCTTCCATAACAACCCATTTCCTTGAGAACTACAGTAATCCTTCCTGGGGACTGCTAGGCCCACCTCCTAAAGGTACTGCCACCTCCCAACATGACCGCACTGGAGGTCAAGCTTCCTATATGTGAACCGGAGAACACTCTCCCCATGTCTGAACCACAGTGGGTGTTGCATTTAGACTTGAGAAAAGGCTTCTTGGGATGGGGACAAAGGACGGTTCCCGGGGTGGAGGACGGCAGCAGCCCCTCTCTTCCTGCAAGAAATTCATAAATCAGGACGGTTTTCTCCCAGAAGCGCTAAGTTCCACTCTCATAAAATGGGATCCTCAGCATCTTCTGGCTTTCCTTCCAGCCTCTGGACATTGTGCTCAGGTGTTTCCTTCCCTTCTGCTCGATGTTAGGCATTATTTTGGGGCTCAGCATTGTTTTGGTGAAGGGGCAGGAAGGTGCAGCAGGTTACAGCAAGCATTCCTGGTCCTGGAGCCATCTTTGGTCTCCACATACTCCGTTCTGACTTTCAGGATGGTTTGCGTGTGGCCCCATCCCGGGACCTCAGCTCCCTTCCCAGACTGATGGCTTCAGCACCAGCCATCCTGGGAGTCAGGGGCTCTGGGCAGGGACTCAGCCATGGGGCAGTTGGAGTCGATGACAATTCCTAACTACCGTGCTCCAAAGTCCTGCTGCCATGATGGCTGCGTTGGGAGGGGGGAAGTAGAGGATGAGGCAGATGCATGTGGCAGTGGCTTTTGGGGACAAGAAACAATAGCAGAAAAGATACCAAGTCGGTTATTTTCCTTTCTGTGTGTCAGTGTTCCATGCTGACATATATATATAATTATTATTATTATTGGCAGTCCTGTGGATGGAACCCAGGGGCATTCTACCTCTGAGCTATACCCCCAGTCCTATTTTTATTTTTTATTTTGAAACAGGGTCTCACTAAGTTGCAGAGAGCCTCACTAAGTAGTTGAGGCTGGCTGCAAACCTGGATCCTCCGGTCTCAGCGTCCCAAGTACTGGGATTACAAGCATGTGTCACCACGCCGGACTCCATGCTGACATATTTTAATTGTAGGTAAGATCCTATCTACTCAGATTTACTCTATAGGTCCAAGTTGGCAGAGCGGATCATCCCACCCTACTCTGACCAGGGCTCACAGTATTGGGCAGATTTTCAAAGTATGGGGTAGATTATTTAAAATCCTATACGGTTTGAGCATGGTGGCGCACATCTGTAATCTCAGTACTTGGGAGGCAGAGACAGGAGAATCACAGGTTTGAGGCCAGCCTCAGCAACTTAGTAAGACTTTCAGCAGCCTAGGGAGACCCTGCTTCAAAACAAAAAATACAAAAAGGCTAGGGGGATAGCTTGGAGGTAAAATGCCTCTGATTCAATTCCTAGTACTACAAAAAATAATTAATTAATTAAATAAAATTTGAGCATCCCTAATCTAAAAATCCCAAATCTGAAACTTTTCAACTCTGACAGGAGGCTCCACATCTGCCCTCAGTCATAGCTGAAGCACAGGTGCACCTAAGTACTACAGAAAATGACCTTCAGGCCGTGTGTCATGAATGTCATTTTTAGACTTGGGTCCCATCCTCAAGAGACCTCCTCAGGTATAGCACAAAGATTCTAAAATCTGAAAAGACCTGAAATCGGAAACAATTCTTGTCCCAAGCATTTCAGATAGGGGATACTCAACTTGTATGTTCCATAAAGTACTATTTTTTCTAGATTGTTTGTTTATTTATTTATTTATTTTTATTGTGGTACTGGAGATTGAACACAGGGGCACTCTACCACTGAGCTAAATCCCCAGCCCTTTTTATTCATTCATTTATTTATTTCCTTTGGAAAGCACCCGGCCTCCAAGCGCAAGGTCATAATAGATCTTCGGGTCACTTTGAGTTCTCCAGGGACACCTGGCATGTCGGCCAGTGCTAATGGTATCGTGGTGAGCATGGCCACCTTCCCGGGCACCTTGGCCCTCGTACCTCACCACCGGTGACGCCCACACACTCTTCAATCCTTCCAGCCTTCCGAAAGCCATTGCCAGCGCTATCCACACTCAAGGAAGTGAGGCAGGAGCCAAGATGTCGCTGCCCAGTTCCACCCACGTGGAAGCTAATACAGGAAATCTAGCTCGGGAATCGGAATGAAACCTGACCCAAGCCCCCGTACTGATACCTGCCTGTTATTGGTCCAATCAAACCTGTCCATTTGGGGCTATAATCTGTGTGATGACGCCATTCGGGGCTCAGACCTGGAGCTTTGTTCACTGGGCCTCACCAGGGAATAAAGAGACCTACTCTCCTGCTCAGGCCTCCTGCAACAAAAGCATGTGGCTTCCTCCCATTAAGCAGCATCAGGAGCCCGCAGGAGGTTTCCATCTTCAAGCTACAGTGACATGAGATGCTTTTAATTTTTTTTTTTTTTTTAGCATGGATTTTTATACATTTCTTGGGTACAACAGGGTTAATTACACATTTTTGTTGGGTACAAGCTAGTACAGGTAAAGACATCCATGCACATATTTCTCATTAACCCTTCCCCAATTCCCACCCACCCTCCCCCTATCTCCTGGTCAGTTTAGTGATTGACTTTGATGTGATCTT
>PVLC010010360.1:15938-50839 GCA_004027655.1 Graphiurus murinus | reverse complement strand
TGGTACTGGGGATTGAACTCAGGGGCATTCTACCTCCGAGCTATACCCCCAGCCCTATTTTTTATTCTTTATTTTGAAACCGAGTCTCACTAAGTTGCGGAGTGCCTCACTAGGTAGCTGAGGCTGGCCGCGAACCGGGATCCTCTGGTCTCAGCCTCCCGAATGCTGGGATTACAAGCGTGCGCCACCACGCCCGGCTTCAAAATAACAATTTTTTAAAAAGGTCTGGGGGTATAGTTCATAGGTAGAATCCCTGGGTTCAGTCCTCAGTCCCCCCCACACCCCAAATTACTGTGGGAATTAATTGGATGTATGGGGAACACACTGGTTCTCAATCAATGTGAGTATTCTATCCAGGAGCTAGAGCAATTCCTGGAACAAACACCTGGAGGCCTTTGCTACCTATTCTTAGATGTTCCTTGCTCATCTGTCATGGGGCATTTGCTCATGCTGCTGTCTCTGCCTAGAAGAACCTTTCCACCATTGTCCCTTTCTTAACTCAGTGTCTACTACCTGGTACACACACAGTGATTGTTGACTGTCTTAACACCACTGCTAGAGGCTAAGCCTCTGGTATACAGCATCAGACTGAATGACAATGTATGGGGAAATGGGTACATACATTTTTGGAAGATACATAAAACCAGAGTCAGAGACCTTGGACCAACACTGAGCCACTTTGAGCGGTTTGCTATATCTCTTTTTGTTTTTCTTTGCCGTATTGGGGAGTGACCCCTGGGTGCTCTGCCACTGAGCTGTATCCCCAAGAGGATCTCAAGTTCAAGTCCAGCCTGGGCAATTTAGTGAGACTCTGTCTTAATAAATAAAAAGGGCTGGGAGCCGGGCGTGGTGGCGCACGCTTGTAATCCCAGCATTTGGGAGGCTGAGACCGGAGGATCTGGGTTTGCGGCCAGCCTCAGCTACCTAGTGAGGCATTCCGCAACTTAGTGAGACCCTGTTTCAAAATAAAGAATAAAAAATAGGGCTGGGGTGTAGCTCAGAGGTAGAATGTCCCTCAGTTCAATCCCCAGTACCACACACACACACACACACACACACATAAATAAATAAATAAATAAATAAATAAATAAATAAATAAATAAATAAATAAATTTTAAAAAAAGGGCTGGGGATATAGCTTAGTGGTAAATCACCCCTGGGTTCAATCCCCAGTACCGCAAATAAATAAGTATATTCTAAAACATTAACTCACCTGACTCTCCTCCTTTTCCTTATTCTCAAACCTAGGACCTCTTGTATGCATCTCTTATAATTTGGGGAGAAGTACTGGGGATTGAATCTAGAGGCATTCTACCTCTGAGGTGACCCCTAGCCCTTATTTTATTTATTTATTTATTTATTTATTTATTTATTTATTTATTTATTTGCAGTACTGGGGATTGAACTCAGGGGAATTCTACCTCTGAGCTATACCCCCAGCCCTATTTTTTATTCTTTATTTTGAAACAGGGTCTCACTAAGTTGCGGAGTACCTCACTAAGTAGCTGAGGCTGGCCGCGGACCCGGATCCTCTGGTCTCAGCCTCCCGAATGCTGGGATTACAAGCGTGTGCCACTACGCCTGGCTCCTAGCCCTTATTTTAATTTTTATTTTGCTAAGTTGCTGAGACTGGCCCCAAACCTGTGATCCTCCTGTCTCAGCCTCCCAAGTACTGGACTTAGAGACATGCACTACTGCACCTGGCTATTACCAAAATATTTTTAAATGAAAAAAAAAAGTGGGAAAAAATGCAATTTCCTTTCAGATATATACTGTAGTGCCATTCCCCCTATACTGTAGTAACTGCTTCCCCTAGAAGATAAAATAAAATAAAATAAAAATAAAATGAGAAAACTTTTTTTTATTGTTTTGTTACTAGGGTTTGAACCCAGGGGCATTCTACCTCTGAGCTATACCCTCAACTTTTTTGTGTGTGGTACTAGGGATTGAACTCAGGAGCATTCTACCTCTGAGCTATACCCCCAGCCCTATTTTTTATTCTTTATTTTGAAACAGGGTCTCACTAAGTTGCGGAGTGCCTCACTAGGTAGCTGAGGCTGGCCGCGAACCCGGATCCTCTGGTCTCAGCCTCCCGAATGCTGGGATTACAAGCGTGCGCCACCACTCCCAGCTCCCAGCCCTATTTTTTATTCTTTATTTTGAAACAGGGTCTCACTAAGTTTCGGAGGGCCTCACTAAGTAGCTGGGGCTGGCAGCGAACCCGGATCTTCTGGTCTCAGCCTCCCAAATGCTGGGATTACAAGTGTGCGGCACTACACCTGGCCTCCTCACTAGTTTATAATGCCATCTCTTATATATTGTTCCATAGAGAAAGAAAAGAGATTAATGGTTGCCAGGGGAAGAATAAGGGGTGACTTTTTATTTTTTTTTTTTTTTTTTGCGCTTCTGGTGATTGAACCCAGGGGCATTCTACCTCTGAGCTACATCCCCCAGCCCTATTTTTTATTATTTTTTAAACAGGGTGTCACTAGGTTGCAGCGGGCCTCACTAAGTAGCTGAGGCTGGCCACGAACCTGGATTCTCTGGTCTCAGCCTCCTGAGTACTGGGATTACAAGCGTACACCACCACGCCAGGTTTAGGAGTGACTTCTTAATGTGGCAAAGGAGGTTTCTTTTGGGGTGATGAAAATGTTTTGGAACTAGAGAGAGGTGGTTGTTGTATGACGATATGAATGTACTAAATGCTACTGAGTTGTACACTTTGAAAATGGTTAATTTTATTTCCTATGAATTTCACCTGTTTTTAAATTTTATTTTATTTATTTATTTATGCAGGGCATGGTGGCACACGCCTGTAATCCCTGTACTTGGGAGGCTGAGACAGGAGTATGGCAGATTCGAGAACAACCTCAGCCAGTAGTGAGACTTGCATCAACTTAGTGAGACCCTTTTCCAAATAAATAAATTTGGGCTGGGGTGTGGCTTGAAGGTAGAATGCCTTTGGGTTTAATCCCCAGAATCCATGTTCATAGCAGCACAATTTACAATAGCCAAATTATGGAACCAGCCTAGGTGTCCGACTGGATCACAAAACATTGGTATATGCACACAATGGAATTTTAGTCAGCTATAAAGAACAACAAAATCACACCATTTGTAGGAAAGTGGATAGAACTTGAGAATATTATACTGCGTATAGCCAGTCCCAGAGAATGAGTAGATGTATGTCCTCTCTTACATGTGGGAGCTAGAGAGAGATTTGGAAATAAGGGGAACACCAGATAGATGAGCAGAGATTCCAGGGGAGTGACTGAGGGGGATTGGGGAAGGTGGGGGGACAAAGTCACAAAGGATGCATAGTAGAAATAATGCTGTGAATGTATACAAAATTGCCAATTCCAATCTCAGAAATTTGCCTGCAGGGTGAGGGTGAGGAGGGGGATCCATTGGGGAGGACACCCAGATTTGTGTGCATGTATTTTTCTGACACTCTGTGCCTCAGTATGATGAAAAATTACAATGCATCCATTTTTTTATTTTTCTGGTACTGGGGATTGAACTCAGGGGCATTCTACCTCCGAGCTACACCCCCAGCCCTATTTTTTATTCTTTATTTGGAAACAAGGTCTCACTAAGTTGCGGAGTGCCTCACTAGGTAGCTGAGGCTGGCCGCGAACCCGGATTCTCCGGTCTCAGCCTCCCAAATGCTGGGATTACAAGCGTGCACCACCACACTCGACCCCAGCCCTATTTTTTTATTCTTTATTTTGAAACAGGGTCTCACTAAGTTGCGGAGTTCCTCACTAGGTAGCTGAGGCTGGCTGCGAACCCGTATCCTCTGGTCTCAGCCTTCCAAATGCTGGGATTACAAGCGTGCACCACCATGCCTGGCTCCAGTCCTATTTTTTATTTCTTGTTTTGAAACAGGGTCTCACTAAGTTGCGGAAGGCCTCACTAAGTAGCTGAGGCTGGCTGCAAACCGGGTTCTTTCTGTCTCTGCCTCCCAAACACTGGGATTACAAGTGTGTGCCACCACACCTGGCTACAATGCATCAAATTAAAAAAAAAAAAAAAAAGAATTTGTGAAAGGAAGGCATCCATACACCTAGAATTTAACATTCCTAACATTCCTGACATACTTCATTCTCTATCTCCTCTTACTTTAAAACTTTTTCTTTTGGGGGTGGGTACTGGAGATTGAACCAGGGAGCTATACTATCCCCCACTTTTTAATTTTTTTTTTGGTACTGGGGATTGAACTCAGGGGCATTCTACCTCCGAGCTATACCCCCAGCCCTATTTTTTATTCTTTATTTTGAAACCGAGTCTCACTAAGTTGCGGAGTGCCTCACTAGGTAGTTGAGGCTGGCTGCGAACCTGGATCCTCAGGTCTCAGCCTCCCAAATGCTGGGATTAGCGCCACCACGCCCGGCTCCCACTTTTTAATTTTTTTGTTTTGAAACAGGGTCTTGCTAGGTTGCTGAGAGTCTCTCACTATGTTGCTGTGGCTGACCTCGAACCTGTGATCCTCCCATCTCAGCCTCCCAAGTACTGAGATTACAGGTGTGCACCACCACACCATGCGATAGTAGTCATTTTTAAACAACATAAGAATGGAATAAAACTTAGTGTTCAAATTTTATTTTGAATATTGGTCTGGTAGGAAAAGTAGATTAGAGGAGACCTGGAGAATGAAGAAGAGGTTATAAAGGACAGTTCAGCTAGGATTTTGGTATTTAACTCAGAAACATACATACCCTTTCTCTGCCTAGAGGTGGTGGTGCAGGGAGGCTGAGACAGGAAGGATCCCAGGTTTGAGGTCAGCCTCCACAATTCAGCCAGACCGTTAGCAACTTAGAGGGTATAGCTTGGAGTTAGAATGTCTCTGGGTTTCATCCTCAGTGTAAAAACAAAACAAAACAAAACAAATCCCTCAAGGTGTTCTAAGGTGCTTGCTTTCTAAGCTTAGATTCCTATATTTGGCTATTTTATTTTTTATGGTACTGGAGGTTGAACCCAGGAGCATTCTACCTCTGAACTACAGCCCCCAGCCCTTTTTATTTTATTTTATTTTTTGCGGTACTGGGGATTGAACTCAGGGGCATTCTACCTCCGAACTATACCCCCAGCCCTATTTTTTATTCTTTATTTTGAAACCGAGTCTCACTAAGTTGTGGAGTGCCTCACTAGGTAGCTGAGGCTGGCCGCGAACCCGGATCCTCTGGTCTCAGCCTCCCAAATGCTGGGATTACAAGCGTGCGCCACCACGCCTGGCTCTTATTTTATTTTTGGTACTGGGGGTTAAACCCAAGGGCATTCTACCTTTGAGCTACACCCGTCAGCCCTATTTTGTTTATTTTGAGAGAGTCTCACTAAGTTGCGGAGGGCCTCATGTTGCTGAGGCTGGCCTTTGTGATCCTGTCTCAAGTACTGGGATTACAAGTGTGCACCACCATGCCCAGCTTAGTTTTTTGTTTTTGAAACAGGGTTTCTCTAGATTGCTGTCTTGCTAGGTTGCTGAGGCTGTCCTTGAACCTTCGGCCCTCCTGTCTCAGCCTCCCTGCCCTGCTGTACTTGGCTATTTTAAACTCCAAAGCTTCTCAAGGCACCATTCTGGACCTTCTTTTCTCATTTTCTTTTTTAGCTGTGTTCTAGGTTGCCATCAAATCCCATCACCTCTGACCCGTCTGAGTTCCAGGAATCTACCTGCATGGATGTCTCAAAGGCAGCCCACTGAGACCCAACCTCAGTGGCTGGCACCACCAGCTCCACAAGCCAGAAACCTCCTGAAGTCTCTTCAGTGCCCCTCAATGCCTGTCCATTTGACCTTTTACGTGTCTTTCTGGTTTGTCATTTCTCCCCATCTGTATGGTCACTACTCTTGTATCGTCCTTAACCATCTCTTCTTGGACTATATCTATTTGTGTTCTCTGCACTGCATTTAGAATGGTCTTTTCAAAACGCAAATCTCAAGCCAGACATGGTTGTGCATGCACGCCCGTAATCCCAGCCTCCCTGGGAGGAGAGCAGATTCGAGGCCAGCCTCAGCAATTTAGTGAGGCCCTCAGCAACTTAGTGAGACCTTGTTTCAAAATAGGGCTCAGATCTGGGCGTGGTGGCACACACTTGTAATCCCAGCATTTGGGAGGCTGAGACTGGAGGACCTGGGTTGGAGGCCAGCCTCAGCTACCTAGTAAGGCCCTCCGCAACTTAGTGAGGTCCTATTTCAAAATAAAGAATTAAAAAAAAAAATAGGGCTGGGGATATAGCTCGGAGGTAGAATACCCCTAAGTTCAATCCCCAGTACCAAAAAAAAAAAAAAAAAAAAAAAAAAAAAAAAAAAATAGGGCTTGGAGTATAACTCAGAGGTAAAATGCCCAGTACCACACATACTTACAACACACACACACAAACCACAATAAAATGTAAAATCTTGTATTTGCCTAAAAGTCTATCAATTCCTTTCCATTTTCTGCATGATCTGTCTTTGCTTCTTTTCCAGACTCTTTGGGTATGTGGCGCATGCCTGTAATCCCAGTACTTGGAATGCTGAGATAGAAGGACCACAGGGTTCAAGTTCAGCTTCAGCAATGTAGCAAGACTCTTAGCAACCTAGTGAGTCCCTGGTTCAAAACAAAAAATAACAAGGGGCCGGGCGTGGTGGCGCACGCTTGTAATCCCAGCATTCGGGAGGCTGAGACCGGAGGATCCGGGTTCGCGGCCAGCCTCAGCTACCTAGTGAGGCACTCCGCAACTTAGTGAGACTTGCTTTCAAAATAAAGAATAAAAAATAGGGCTGGGGGTATAGCTCGGAGGTAGAATGCCCGTGAGTTCAATCCCCAGTACCGAAAAAAAAAACAAAAAAAAAAAAACAAGAGGCTGCAGGTATAGCTTGGAGGTAGAATGCCCCTGGGCTTGATGCCCAGCAAACACACTCAGACACAGACGTTCAAACACGTGTTCCCAAGATACTTCCCCACAGGTGCAGGGCTAAGCGGATCCTGCAACCTCAGGACACAGGACACACCAGCGGACTTTTCACCTGCACCCAGACCTCAGGGCCACTCAGGGGTTAATCACGCACCACTCCTCTCCATTTGCCAGGCTGAAGTATTTATTTGAAAAATTGAAAACACAGATGCAATGTATTATACAAAGAAAGGTCTTAATAACCAATAATAAAAGTATTGTTGGGAGGAAACAAAAGCCAGTGGCTACCTGCCCTGGGAAGGTAGGCACGCAGTGAAAAGTGAAATTTACTTCTAGGGACTATTCTAATGGAGAACTGGAGAAGAGGTTAAAAACAGAAGGAAAACAGACCCATCCCTGCAAAACCTAAAGGTAAGCTTGTTATAAGTTTGAGACATTTGTGTTATCACCAAGATATCACCAACCCCCCTCGATTTGTCCCTATGAGTGGCAATCAGCTTAATTTAGGGCCGTCAAACCTGAGGTAGTTGAGGGTCACCTGAAAGACATGTCTGGAAAGATCTACTCTCAGAATTGGATCCAATGGTGTCTAACCAATAGCTCCCCGTTGCTTTGACTCCTGGGGGTGTGGGAGGCAGAGCTACCACTTGGTCAGGACCTGGGAGAGGAAGGGTCTGAGCAGCAAACAGCTGACTCAATTTCGCTGCATCAATGGCTGGCAGGCTCCATGGTGGTGGCTTCCTATGCTACAGGTGGTGCACTCTCTGAAGAACCAAAGATGGAGATGGCAGAGTTGCTCTGGTTGGAAGGTCAAGGTTGGGACTGAAGGCTTTCCTTGGCCAGGATTTCCAGAGATTAGGAAAGGTGGTAACCAGCAAGACATTCCTCAACTATTAGAGAACAGGGTAAAATGGAGCCAGGAAACCCCCTGTACTTAGGAGCTGACCAAGAGAGAACTTCCCAGGTGCAAGCTGAGAACTGGCTCGTCCGCAGAGGCAAGAGGCCAAAGCAGACTAGCCTGGCTGAAATGACATGTACTTGTGATCCCCGTGTTACCCAGTATAAACCTTGGTGTCTGACTTGGTAGCTCAGACAATTCTAAGACAGGATGCTCTGGACAGTGTTTGGTTCTTTCCAGCCACTGGGTTAAGGGCTCATAATCAGGTGGGATCCTAGAGATACCTCTGTGGTCAGCAGAAATCAGCAAATCATCTACATTATAGTCTAATTTTAACTCTGTGCTTAGATATAAAATAGCCCCACCAAGGTAGGTCTTCTATTTTTATTTTTCCCTTATGTATGCAAATATCCTTACTCTAAAGGCATTAGAGCACATTATTAAAAAGATAAATACTAGATGTGGCTGTATGTCAACCTCTTTGCAATCCTAAGCCATTATCCTGTTGCTATCCTTCCATGTTAGGAGCCACCTACACTCACCCATGAGACTTCAGTCACTAGAGAGGCTCTGACTCGTTTAAAAGGCTGCAAAGGTCTTGTTCTCATCAAAGGCATTTCACACCAATGTGAACACACTCATTTTTCAGAGGAGCCAAGATGGGACAATGTGATTTAGGCTCAAGAATGGCAGTTTCTAATCTGAGCTATTATGAAAGCAATTATACTGTCTGATAGGTAGTGACACTTGTGTGACCCTGAGTTAGCCTGTGCTCTGGTTTAAGTGCCTTCTTGACTGTTTTATTACTCAGGAGGAGCCCGCCCATGCGGGTGTAAAAAATTATTGTGGCTTCCTTTTAGGAGTTATTCAGAAAATCCTAACTTGTTCCAATTTGCTTGATATCCGCCCCCCCCCTCCCCAATTGGTAATTTGGAACATAGGAGTTTGGTTGGTTTAGACTACAGAGGACTAGGAAGAGTTGACCCACACTGAACAAAGATTGGTTTAACCGGCAGTTTAACCGGCACAGACAGGCCCGGGATGCCCCACATTGCTCCCGCTGAGCCTTGGAGTGGAGAAATGCTAAGCACAGAGAAGCAATGATCGGAAGACTGCCCCATTTCTACCTCGGATACCTCCTTAACCTGTTATGGAGGTTGCACGCCTGAGAGTGAGAATCTGAGTCCCTGGGAGACAGTTGTTGGAGTGCCCCATTTAGAAAATGCATGGAGAGGGCAGGGTGGGTTGGGGAAGGAAGAAAAGGGTTGATTCACAGTGATCAAACAGAAGTCTCACAACTCGTCATGTAGCAAAACTTCACGATGTTCCTTTGGGACAGGTCCACGGAAGTACTTGCTGCCTATGACCTATGAGTTGCTACAGATAAAGAAGGAAGACGCTATTATTCCAAGATCGGAAGGTCACTTAATGCTGGGGTCCATCTGGGAGTGGAAAAGTGCTGTCAGGCTGCCCGTCTCTAGGCGGCTGTGCCCTCTGTCCTTGTCCTGTCCGCGGGGCAGTGAGAGTCAGGAATGTGTGGCTGGAAGAAGCCAGAGCCTGGTCCCTTTCCTTGTTTTCCTTGCCCCAAATGCTCTGATAAACCTGCTTGCTTCGGAACCCAAGCCCGGGACTGCCCAGGGATGGCACCTTGGCTGTTTGTGTGATCCCTGAAGACTGAGGTTGGGCAGCAGGATGAACCTGCTGCAGTCACGCCCATAATCCTGACCGCTCCACACATCTGTCGGCTGTTGCTGCTCAAAGGAGGTTAGTAATAAATAGGAGGGGTCCCACACCAAGCACAGGGTTCTTTCCTGATGGGAGCAAAGTGAGCCTGATCTTCTGGGTCTGTCGATCAGGTAGCACATCAAACTATCTTCTTCGGGTTCAAGAGGATGCCAAGGCAGGCAGGTGAGGAGGGAGCTGGGAACCCCTCACATGCCCCCTCTTAGGGCCCTGCCTGGGTCTGAAGGGAGATGGTCCACTCGATGCGGCATGGGTAATTTGCTCTAGGGAAGTGAAGTAGCGTGGCACTCACACCAGCTCCGTTCAAGCAAGTGATAAGGGGTGAAGCCTCGTCATGGAGCTCCTAGGAAAGGTGTCCCCTGAAGCCCAGGGCCGTGTGCACCCTTTTTACTTTCTCTGGTGCCCTCTTGTTTGTGAAGGTGGAGAGGTGTCAACAGGCGGGCATCCAGTGTTACAAAGGAAAGGCACTCGCTCTGCTTCTGCCTTTTGAGGAGAGCTGTCACCCGCCCCTGGTGAGTGGCCTCAGCTGACCGGTACTCGATCAGCAGGACACTGAGCGAGGAGGCTGAGCTGGAGCACCAAGGCAAAGCCTGAGCGGCACCAGGGCTGTGGCTGCCGTGGTGTGGGGCCCCGATGGCTCAGAGCTCCAGGGGTGTGTCCTTTGGGAAGAGTTGGCTATGTGAGTGAAACTTTCAAAAGAGAAAAACCAAAAGACCCAAACAACCACCATAAGCAGCAGTGGGAACCCACAGAACTGCCAAAAAAGGGGAGAACTGCCGTGGCCTGCTCGGCTAGGACGCTCCCGCCATTCTTCCGACCGCAGACTCGGGTGGCGTCCTGGTTTGGGATCCGCTGGCCCTTGGATGCTCTCAAGTTTGTGCAAATGATGAAACAGAAAAGACTGGGAGGGAAAAAGAAAAGGAGATGTGTAAGATCTTTGCTCTCCAAGTTCTCCACGACAACAAAAACAAGAAGGCTGACACCAGTTGTTACGGTGGTAAAACACTGGACAGACTGGCTGGCCCCTCCCCAAGAGTGGCCCTGCTCCCCCTCCTCTCTGGACCTGAGCTTGCTCATGGACAACACAGGCCAGCCTAGATGCCGGCAGGTAGGGCAAGAAACCAGATCATGGGTTCAATCAGAAGGAGTGTCACTGGACAGGGAGTCTTTGAAGAGTTATGCAGGTTCTCGACTCTGGCCAATGGGAGTGCTGTGATGGCCAATAGGGCTCGGTGGATCTGGTGTGCGGCCAGGGGGATCACAAACGCGAGTGGGTAACAAGCATTTACACTCTGATGTATGGGGCGTCGGCTTGGCTCTATTCTTTCTTGGGTACTGTTTCTTGCAACGTAGGTGGAGATGCTTCTGTTCCTAAAAGACAATGACAATATCTGTCACATGACTCTTCAGGCAGGCATGCATTCATTGAACAAAAACTGCCACCACATGGGCTCTAAAATATATGACAACTATAACCATAGGGTAGCTGGCTACTCTCTGAGTTCAGCATCTAGGAATCACCAGGCTATATCTCTGGTTGGTTCTTGGAGTTGGTCGAGTCTGACAAGAAGTAACAGTCTCCACCGTGATCAGGTCAGCTACCGTGGTCATGCAGGACACACAAACATCAGGTGATGGTAAATATTGCTCCGTCCCACCCTAAGCCTATCTATTTTCTGGCCGTCACGGCTGGCTCTGGACAGTCAGAACCTTGTAATTCACTTGCCCGTCTGTCAGCTCTCCACTGATCACTACTCATCCACTCTTCCACTCTATGGTGGACGGAGACTACGCTCCCGGGGCACAGGCCAGGCTAGTGGCTGCTGGTGGTGGTAGGGACAGTAGCAAGTGAGTGATGTTTTCATCCGTCAGTGTCGAGGTTTTGAAGAATGAGCTTTTGATTCAGTACAGTTTACCCCAGCTTTAGGTTTAAAGGTTATATGCAAATGAAAATAGGCTCCATGGAGGAAGAAGTGATGAACCTGATGTGCCTTGTTCCATTAGAGCAGAGGCCCTGGCCTCTTCCTTCCTTGCTGTGGGCAGTGCCCGGGTCAGCTTACCTTCTTCCCAGCCCTCGGCGACCCCAGCGAGCTCATAGTGCTTTTTCCGAAGCTCTCCCAGCTTTTGACGCTCCTTTTGTAGTTCATTTTCTAGCTCCAGTACCCTAACCTGTCAGAAAAGGAAGTGGGATTTTTGTGTGTGTGCATATGTGTGGTACTGGAGATTGAACTTGGGGGCCTTCTATCTCTGAGCTACAACTCTAGCCCTTTGTATTTTATTTTATTTATTTATTTTTGTGGTACTAGAGATTGAATCCAGGGACACTCTATACCTCTGAGCTACCCCCCTAACCCTATTCTACTTTTTATTTTGAAACAGAGATTCATTAAGTTGCTGAGGCTGGCCTCAAACCTGAGATCCCCTGTTGTAGCCTCCTAAGTACTCAGATTACATGCATGTGCCATCATGCCCAGAATTTTATTTTTTATTTTGAAACAGGGTTTTGCTAAGTTGCTGAGGGTTGGGCTGAGTTGCCGAGGCTGGCCTTGAGCCCGAAATCCTCCTGTCGCAGCCTCCCAAGTACTGGGATTACAGGTGCCACAATGCCCGACTAAGATTCTCATCTTTACTAATCACCTCTCCTCACCTCCAGTTTTTTACAGCATCATGTACATTTAATCTTGGACTAGTAAGTGCATCTGTGTTCATTTTACCCCCAGTTTCTCCCTCTTTTAGCTTCTCTCCATAGGAATAATGTTTGGGGTTGGTGCCTAGGCATTGGAGACTATCCAGAGCTGACTTACAGATAGCGACGGCATTCCTACCTGGGAGTCCATCTCTTGGCGTTTGATCTGGGTCAGTGTCATGCTTGAGAAGTCCATATTGTCTGTGGGGATGGAAATAAGGAGGTCTTGTCAAATAATGTCCCTGGCTGATGCTCACTTGAGAGCCGGCCTATACCAACACTCTGCTAAAGTGTGTGGCTTGCCATTTGCCAACACATACATGAAATTGAGGGGCAGAGAGGAAGGAAGGGTGGAGAGGTCATGGGGTAACCAGGATCTGACCTCTCTGGACCATGCTTTGGCCTCAGAGAAATGGCTAAATGAAAACTCTACTTGAAAGCCTGTCATTGTAGTGATAGGAACAGCAGGCTTGTGCAGTTTTCAACCTGATAAGAAAATAAGTATGAGCCGGGCGTGGTGGCGCACGCTTGTAATCCCAGCATTCGGGAGGCTAAGACCGGAGGATCCGGGTTCGCGGCCAGCCTCAGCTACCTAGTGAGGCACTCCGCAACTTAGTGAGACTCGGTTTCAAAATAAAGAATAAAAAATAGGACTGGGGGTGTAGCTCGGAGGTAGAATGCCGCTGAGTTCAATCCCCAGTACCACAAAAAAAAAAGAAAAGAAAAGAAAATAAGTATGCATGTGCAAAAATGAAAAGTAAGAGACCTTAGAAACAGAACTGTGGGAAATTGGGATGATGGGGGAAATATAGAGAATGGCTATACAGAGTGAATAAGAAAGCGTGACTTCCGAAAAGCTACCTGTTTCCTCGATCTGTGATTTGCCAGAAATGGTCGAGGCCACAACCCCAGCGGTGGCCTGGTTCACTCCCCTCGAGGCCTGCTGCAGCTGGGCCAGGTTGGGACTGTCCTTATCAGCTTTCACCTGCCAGGACGAAGCAGATTTAAGTTCACACCACACCTGGAGTTGCACAGACCGGGTCAAACAGTTGGTCTTATGGCTCCTGACAAATGTGAGATCCACTATTGTCACCAATCAACTTCTCCACAACGGCTGCCCACAGGGTCAGCTCCTGGCATGTCTATCATTGAAACAATTATTCCTGGCTTACTGGCTTGGTAGCCCCAAACGCTAGCTTTCTCATGTATTTGGAAAAAATTTCCAGTTGTGAAAAACAATTTGGGGTAAGAAGAAATAAGAACAAACAAGGAACACTCACACTAGGTGAGGCACTGTCAAACTCATGGAAGGATTTTGGTTATGAACTTTGCATGAACATTAGTTGGGGCTCTGGTCTGGAGACGGGTGAAGTGGGGCAGACACTGGTTATATGGAATCTCAGAGCCAAGCTGGGTGACCTGTTAATAGCACCAACAGGTTTCTTTTTTGAGTGTTCTCTGATTCCCAGGATTGCTAATTGGAGGCTGGCGTGGCTGTACTTGCTGGCCTCCAGATGTGAGTGGTACAGGACCCTCAAAAGGCAGAATTTTTATTTGGGACTCAATCAACCTGCAATGTAAACAAATCATGTGTCCTTGGGGTCACTCCCTACGTCTCCCAGACTTACTATCTAACTTAGCCAGGACTTACAGTGACTTGAGGAGTTGAGCACGGGTCCTACCTTGGATGCGGCCACAAGCTGGGCCGTGCTAGCAGCAATTTCATGCGAACACACCATGAGCTCCTCAAATTTCCCTCTGCCTTGTACCACCAGATCAGCAGCATCTCTGACAGTCAGGAAAGAACAGGATGGGCAAAGTCACAGACAGAGGAAGCCCTCATGATCCCACCTCCAACCTTCCCCTAACTCTGGTTAGACAGGAAGGTCAGCCTGCCTGCCCTGGCCCTATGTCACCCAGGAGACCCCAGGTCCTGCTGATTTCCTTACCAATAGAGCATTCCCAGGGGATGATTAGCTATTCTTGGAGGTAGATCAATGGAACAGGGACCAGGAGGGAGCCCTGGACCCAGGCACTTACACCATGACAGTGGCACCCCAGCCCACAGCTTTGGAGGCTGAGATGAGTCCTTCTGTCCACCGAGAGTTCTTGGCATAAAACTCTTTAGGGGATGCAGTACCCTACGGAAACAAACAAACAAAATAATGACAGCTACTTTCATGGTATGTTTATAGTGTGCCAGGGGCTTTTTTTTTTTTTTGATGGTACTAAGGATGAATTGAGGGGCATTCTACCTCTGAGGTATGCCTTCAGTCCTATTTTTTTTTTTAGAAATAGGGTGTTTTAAGGTGCTGACAGCCTCACTTAGTTGCTAAGGCTGGCTTTGAACTCGTGATCCTCCTGTCTCAGCCTGCCAAGGTACTGGGATTACAGGCATGCGCCACCACACCTGGTTCCAGGTGCTTTTATATGTATTATCCTATTGGGTCTTCACTGTAACTCTGGGAAGTAAGCATTATTATCCCCACTGTAAAGATAAGAAAATGAAGATTCAGAGGGCAAAAATATTCTTCTGGAGGTCATGGGGGAGGTAAGTGGAAGTAAATCCTAGGCTTTTCTGGTTCCTTGGCCTATGGCATTTCTGTTTATCACCATCTTTCTATAGTTAGCCTTTTTTTTTTTTTTTTTTTTTTCGGTATTGAGGATTGAACCTAGGGGCATTCTACCTCCGAGCTATACCCCCAGCCCTATTTTTTTTTTTTTATTCTTTATTTTGAAACAGGGTCTCACTAAGTTGCGGAGGGCCTCATTAGGTAGTTGAGGCTGTATAGTTAGCCTTTAGTAACCAAGGATTCTACATTTACAGATTCAATCATCTGCGGATCGAAATTTATTTGGGGGAAAAAAAGACTGCCCAGCCAGGTGTGGTGGCACATACTTGTAATCCCAGTGCTTAGGAGGCTGAGACAGGAGGGTCATACGTTCAAAGTCAGCCTCAGCAACTCAGAGAGGCCGTCAACAACTTAGTGAGACTCTGTTTCAAAATTAAAAAAAAAAAAAAAAAAAAAAAAAAAAAAGCTAGGCATGGTGGCATATGGCTGCAACCCCAGTACTTACTTACGAGGCTGAGACAGGAGGAGCACAAGTTCAAGGACAGCCTCAGCAACGTAGTGAGACTCTGAGCAACCTAGAGCAACCCTGTTTTAAAACCAAAAATAAAAAGGGCTGGGAGTATAGCTTAGAGGAAGAATACCCCTAGGTTCAATCCCTAATACAGAAAAAAAGTGTTCTAAACATGAACATGTAACTTTTTATCATTATTCTCTAGCATTTACATGGTACCATTATAAGTAATCTAGAGATGACTTATAGTATAGGGGAAACGTGCATGGGTTATGTGCAAATACTATGACATTTTATATCAGGACTTGAGGTTCTATGGATTTTGTATTCACGGGAATGGACACTCAGGGATGACAGTACATTATGTGAATAATACGTTTGGATCATAACTTTATGATCCAAAGGGAGTTTAGATATTCCCTGATTTGCCAAAAGAGAAGAGTATACAGTGAATTTTTTTTTTTTTTAATATTGGGGATTGAACCCAGGGGTGTTCTACCTCTGAGGTACACCCCCAGCTCTATTATATTTTTTATTTTGAAACAGAGTCTTGCTAAGTTGCTGAGGCTGACTTCAAATCTGTGATCCTCCTGTCTCTCCCTCCCAAATACTGGGATTACAGGCATGTGCCACCATCCTTGGCAACGATGAATAATTTTAAAAAATGATTTCTACTTGGATTTTCAAAAGGTGTTTATGGTTGGGAAGTCTGAGAATCTATAGATGCTCCTTGTTTGATCCTTTCTCCTTCCCTTCCTTTCCCTTCCCTTCCGAGACATTTTTCCTCTAAGCTACACCCTAGCCCTATTTTTCATTCTTATTTTGAAACAGGGTCTCACTAGGTTGATGAAAGTCTCACTATTTGTTGAGTCTGTCTTCGAACCTACGATCCTCCTGTCTCAGCCTCTCAAGTACTGGGATTACAAGCATGTGCCACCATGCCAGCTTGGTCCATCTTTCTATTGTAGGAATAGGAAACAGCCCCCCTTTAGGCTGTAAGAAGGTTCTCCAAAGCAGGTATGGCTGTTTCTTCTCTAGGCTCCTAACCCACCGAGGATAGAGAGCTTTGCCTCCCAAGGGCAGCCACATACAAGAGCTGTGCAGCACGAGAAGCTGACAACCAGGCATCCCACGCATAAGGACAAGCTGACTCTGTTGCTGGCCGCAGACACGGCAGGGCCCCTGTGTAAAGTCAATACATCTGGCCCGCCGAATCCATGGGTTCTGGGTCTGTGGATTCAATCCAACCTGGATTGAAAATATTTTTATAAAACCAAAAACTGGCTGGGCGTGGTGGCACATGCTTGTACTACTGGTACTTGGGAGGCTGAGACAGGAAGATCAGAGGTTTGTAGCCAGCCTCAGCTACTTGGTGAGATCCTGTTTCAAAATAAAGAATAAAAAATAGGGCTGGGAATGTAGCTAGGAGGTAGAATGCCCCTGGGTTCAATCCCCAGCAGTACCACAAAAACAAAAAAGCCGGAGGGGTGTGGGGAGGTGGTGGCACACGCTTGTAATCCCAGTATTTGGGAGGCTGAGAACAGAGGATCCGGGTTCTCGGCTAGCCTCAGCTACCTAGTGAGGCACTCTGCAACTTGGGGAGACCCTGTTTCAAAATAAAGAATAAAAAAATAGGGCTGGGGTATAGCCTGGCGTGGTGGCACATGCTTGTAATCCCAGCATTTGGGAGGCTGAGACCGGAGGATCCGGGTTCACGGCCAGCCTCAGCTACCTAGTGAGACACTCCGCAACTTAGTGAGACCCAGTTTCAAAATAAAGAATAAAAAATAATAAAAAATAGGGCTGGGGGTATGGCTCAGAGGTAGAATGCCCCTGAGTTCAATCCCCAGTACCGCAAAAAAAAAAAAAAAAAAAAAAAAAAAAAAATAGGGTTGAGGTATAGCTTGGAGGTATAATGCCCCTGAGTTCAATGCCCAGTACCACAAAACAAAAACAAACAAACAAACAAAACAACAACAAAAAATAAAATAGGCGAGGAGTGTAGCTTGGAAGTAGAATGGCCCTGGGTTCAATGTCCAGTACTGAAAAAACAAAACAAAACAAAAAACTCAAAGAAACAAAAACTGCATCTTGTACTGAATCTGAATCTGTACAGGCTTTTTTTCTTGTACTTATCCCCTAAATAGTATGGTATAATAACTATTTACATAGCACTTACATCGTAGTAAGTATTATAAGTCATCTAAAGGTGATTTAAAGCGTATGTGTGGGGGTGGTGGTGCTGGGATGTAGCTCGGTGGCAAAGCGCTTGCCTTACAAATGTAATGCTCTGGGTTTGATCCCCAGTTCCAAAAAGAAAAAACGATAAAAACAAAAACAAACAAACAAAAAACCCCAAAACCAAGCCGGGCATGGTGGCGCACGCTTGTAATTCCAGCATTCGGGAGGCTGAGACTGGAGGATCCGGGTTCGCGGCCAGCCTCAGCTACCTAGTGAGGCACTCCGCAACTTAGTAAGACTCGGTTTCAAAATAAAGAATAAAAAATAGGGCTGGGGGTATAGCTCAGAGGTAGAATGCCTCTGAGTTCAATCCCCAGTACTGCAAAAAAACAAAAACAAAACCAAAAACAAACCCAAAACCAAAAAACCCCAAAACAAATAAGCTAAGGACAAGGAAAAAAAAGTAAATAAAGTATATGGGAGGACATGCGCCAAGTCTGCGATCCTATGCCATTTTGTAAAAGGGACTTGAGTATCTACACATTTTACTATTCATGGGGGTCCTGGAACCAGTTTCCCATGGGTACTGAGGGACACAACTGCACCAAGTTTACTCTTGGAATCTGCTCAGTTTTCCTAAGTTCTTATTTCCTCCTCAGAGGACCCAGACTAGCAATGTAAACAGGGTTTCCACAGCTAGCTGGCCTGGGTACGTGAGCTGGAGCTGGAGCTGTGTCTGACTGCCCTCTGTGAGCTGGCAGGACCCTGCCTCTTCCCACAGCATTTGCTGATGTCCACAGCTCTGAAGCCCTTGATGGACACAGGACAAACCAGCAGGACATCCAGACTCCAGTGAAAGTGGAGGAGCCTAAACCGTGCCCACCCACGCTCCCCCATCCTGGGCCCTGCAGCTACGCTCACCCTGCCGCTCTCCACGATCTCCCTCTGGAGGTCCTTTGAAGCCACAACCAGGACCTGGATGGCTTGCATCAGGCTGGTACAGGAACCAAGGATCCTGTTTAAAACCAACAAAAGTCAGGGACACAGAGACCAAGAACAACAAAGGCTGCTCTCTTTCTCACTCCTAAGCCACAGCAAACTTGGAATGGGAATGAGAGCCAGGGAAGGCACTGGGATTGCTGGAATACTCTGAAGGAAGGCTGATGAGTGAGAAGCCTTGACGGCGGATCTTCTTCATAAGGAAGAACTAAGTCATGATTCTTGGGGTTTTATCTCCCCTGCATTCGCTGGTGATTCCCTGTGGCTAAGCTCTACTGCCACTCCTTAGCAGGTACGCAAGGCATAATCCAACACAGGAAGTCTGATCCTGCTCACCTCGGCACTTCTGTGTGGCCCAGACTAACCTTTCATTCACTTCCAACTTGACTCCTGTGTCTCCTGCTCGGGATTTGCTGAGCATTTCCTGTTAAAAAGAAGCATGGTTTCTAAACGCATCATGAGTCCTGAGAAACTGCTGATGCCCTGCTATACCTGGTCCAATACACTGCAGTAACTGAGAAACCTGAGTCTAGACGTCTCTGTCCTTGTCCTTATGGGAGTCGGGAGAATCCACCCTCCCATCTTCTGGGTGGAATGAGGCTGCAGCAAGCTGCTCTATAGTCAGTGAGAGGCTTGACCTTAGGGCACCCAGGCTCATGTGCACAGAACCTGGGAGCTATCACCTCTGGGCCAACAGGGGTGGGTGCTACCAGCTCTTAAAAGCTGGTTCTCATACCGCAGTGGGTGTCTTGAATCTTCCACCAATGGGGCAAGAGGTGGCCTTTCCAATGGTGCCCACTCAGCTTTTTCTGAGCGATTTCTTTCCATTGATAAGGGCTGACACTGAATGTCTCTAGGGTAGGTAATCAGAATTACTGCCATCCTTTAGAAATGGGATCTGATTCTGAGCCAGGCAACTGTAACTTATCAGTCATGCAACTACTAAGCGGTCAGTCTGGAACTTGAACCCTGGATGGTCAGACACCAAAGCATCTGACGCTCGAGGAAGCTGCTCACCTTCCCTCTGCAAGGACCTTCCCGTTTTCTGCTCCTCTTAGATGCAGTGAGTTTGGGTTTTGGTTTCTTCTATGTGGGTCTCTGCAGCCTTCATGAACGACTAAGACACATCTAAGGGGCAATGCTGCCCAGGGGCAGGTGCAGAGGCGTGGCTTTAGGAGATCCTACACAAACTTCCTACCTCTATTCGAGCAGTGGCAGTTTCAATGGCAGCTGAAGTGGCAGCCATCTCCTTGTCCACGAGGTCCCCAAGCTCCTCCTGTTTGATGTCCAGGCCCCTGGGCAGCAGCTCCTGTGAATGGCATCACAAAGGCAGAAATGTCACTTTGACCTCCTCTCTGTCTCCTTTGCAGACCTGTAGCCCTTCTGAAACAGCAGAGGTGGGAGGACCCCACCACAGAGCACTTCCTACAAGCCACTGAGGAGGATTTGTCACAGACCACATCTGGAAACTCCTGCGCCTTCCCCCTCTACCCTCACTCAGAATCCTTCCTTTCAGGAAGCCACCAGTGCCTAAGCCTACAGGGCCACTGAGCTGCAGCTGCTGGGGCCCAGCCCTGTAGTTGCATGATACTAACTGTATTTGCTAGATAGAATATTTAAAAATAGACGATATCTTCTTCTTCCTCTTCTTTTTAAAAAAAAAAAAATGGTACTAGAGCCGGGCATGGTGGTACACGCTTGTAATCCCAGCATTTGGGAGACTGAGACTGGAGGATCCAGGTTCTCGGCCAGCCTCAGCTACCTAGTGAGGCCCTCTGAAACTTAGTGAGACCCTATTTCAAAATAAAGAATAAAAAATAGGACTGGGGGTATAGCTCGGAGGTAGAATGCCCCTGAGTTCAATCCCCAGTACTGCAAAAAAAAAAAAAGGTACTAGGGATAGAGATTGAACCCAGGGGCATTCTACCTCCAAGCTATACCCCCAGCTCTATTTTTTTTTTTTTTAACTTTGAAACAGAGTCTTGCTAGGTTGACGAGAGTCTCACTACTTGCTGAGACTGTCCTCGAACCTGTGATCCTCCTGTCCCAGCCTCTCAAGTACCGGAATTACAAGCATGCACCACCACACTTGGCTAAAATAGATGATGTCTTCTAACAAGTCCAACTCTTATTCAACTTTGCTTCCACAGCAATCAGGAGGCAGTTCCTATTCCTGTTGGGAAGCCAAGGTGCAAAAAGGAGAAATGTCTTGACCCCAGTTATGCTGCTAATGAAGGGCAGAACAGGGAATTTGAACTCAGCCCCGAATGATGCAAAGCCCATTTTGTGTGTGTATGTGGGGGGAGAGGGGGGCGTATTGGGGATTGAATCCAAGGGAGCTCTAACACTGAGCTACATCTCTTTTTATGTTTTATTTTTTATTTATTTATTTATTTATTTGCAGTACTGGGGATTGAACTCAGGGGCGTTCTACCTCCGAGCTACACCCCCCGCCCTATTTTTTATTCTTTATTTTGAAACCGAGTCTCACTAAGTTGCAGAGTGCCTCACTAGGTAGCTGAGGCTGGCCGCGAACCCGGATCCTCCGGTCTCAGCCTCCCGAATGCTAGGATTACAAGCATGCGCCACCATGCCCGGCTTTTTATGTTTTTTTTTTTTTGTTTTTTTTTTTTTGGGGGGGGGTACTGGGGATTGAACTCAGGGGCATTCTACCTTCGAGCTACACCCCCAGCCCTATTTTTTACTCTTTATTTTGAAACCGAGTCTCACTAACTTGCAGAGTGCCTCACTAGGTAGCTGAGGCTGGCCGCGAACCCGGATCCTCTGGTCTCAGCCTCCCGAATGCTGGGATTACAAGCGTGCGCCACCACGCCCGGCTTTATGTTTTATTTTGAGACAGGGCCTTGCTAAGTTGCCCAGGCTGGTCTTGAATTTGCAATCCTCCTGCTCCAGTCTCCTGAGGAGCTGGGATTATAGGTGTGTGCCACCATGCTCATTTACAATTTTTATATAGTTTATAATGCATAAACCTAACAATATGTTATTTAGGGAGGAAAAAGAAGACATGGTCTACAACATTCCTCTTGAACTCTGAAATCAGAATTATTCTCCTTGTCTCTCTCTCTGGTTTTTTTTTTTTTTTTTTTTTTTGTGGTACTGGTGATTGAACCCAGGTGTACTTTAACTCTGAGCTACACCCCCAGCCCTTTAAATTTTTTTTTTTCTGGGCATGGTGGCACATGCTTGTAATCCTAGTACTTGGGAGGCTGAGACAGAAGGATCACAGGTTCGAGGGTGGTCTCTGCAAATAGTGAGACTGTCATCGATCTAGCAAGACTCTGTTTGCAAATAAAAAAATAAAACAGGCCTGGGGGTATAGCTTGGAGGTAGAATGTCTCTGGGTTCAATCTCCAGTTCTAAATAAATAAATATACTTTTTTTATTGGTGCATTGTAATAATACATTTTGATGAAGTTCAGAGTGATAGAGTCGTATGTGCACACAGCATTCCCTATTTTTATGGGGAGTTCTGGGGGTTCAATCCCCAATACGTAAATAAAAAAAGATTATATTTTTCATTTCTAAAAGTTCTATTGATCTTTTTCACACTTTTAATATTTGTTTTTTTTTGTTTTGTTTGTTTGTTTTGGTACTGGGGATTGAACCTAGAGGCATTCTACCTCCAAGTTACACTCCCAGCCTGATTTTATTTCTTATTTGGGAACAGGGTCTCACTAGGTTACTGAGAGCCTTGTGAAGTTGCTGAGGCTGGCATTGAACAGTGATCCTCCTGTCTCAGCCTCCCAAGTACTAGGATTACAAGTGTGTGTCACCACACCGGGCCACACTTTTTTGCGGTACTGGGGATTGAACTCAGGGACTCAGGGGCATTCTACCTCCGAGCTATACCCCCAGCCCTATTTTTTATTCTTTATTTTGAAACCAAGACTCACTAAGTTGCTGAGTGCCTCACTAGGTAGCTGAAGCTGGCCGCGAACCCGGATCCTCTGGTCTCAGCCTCCCGAATGCTGGGATTACAAGCGTGTGCCACCACGCCCTGCCGGGCCACACTTTTAATATTTAAAAAAAAAATTTTTTTTAAACATGTCAAGCCTATCTACATTCCTTGGGACTCTATCTGTGAAACTTCTTTGAAGTCTAGGTTCAAAGTATACCTCTCTAAAGACAATTAGATCTGCTTTGTCAGGTACCTGGGCCTCTAACAACCTGACTACTTTAAAATCAATTCTCATCCAGGTGTGGTGGCACACACCTGTAATCCCAGTATTTGGGAGGCTGGGGCAGGAGGATGACAGGTTTGCAGTCAACCTCAGCTACTTAGTGAGGCCCTCTACAATTTAGTGAGACCCTGGCTCAAAGAATTAAAAGTAGGGCTGGAAGCCGGGCGTAGTGGCACACGCTTTGTAATCCCAGTACTTGGGAGGGTGAGACGGGAGGATCTGGGTTCTTGGCCAGCCTCAGCAATTTAGTGAGGCCCTCCACAACTTAGTGAGACCCTGTTTCAAAATAAAGAATAAAAAATAAGACTGGGGGTGTAGCTCAGAGGCAGAATGCCCCTGGGTTCTATTCCCTGTACCACAAAAAAAAAAACCAAAAAAACAAAAAAAAAACACCCTGGGTTCCACCCCCAGTACTGCAAAAAAATACATAAATAAATAAAAAGAATAAGAAAAAGAAAATAGGGCTGGGCTCAGAGGTAGAATGCCCATGGGTTCAATTCCCAGTACCTCCCTTGCCCCCAATCACTATAGCACTGAAGATACCTCGCCAATGGCTTTGATCTTGCTAAGGCAGTTCCTCATGGCTGTGCTGTCGGCTTTCTCTAGGGTTCCCTCTTCCGCCAAGGAGGCCAGGTAGGTGAGGGTTTCCCTGCTGTACTGCTTACAGGCCTCAGTTAGCGCTGGAGATACAAGGCGACAGTGACATGTGAAGGCCCGAGCTCTGCTGGCCCTGTGGTTGGGGGCGGCCCCTCACTCCAGGACTTACCGTCTGCAGGCTCCGGTGGGGCGAGGAGGCTGGTGGTGCTCCCATGGGCAATGATGTCACTGGTCAAGTGTGCCAGCAGGGTTATGGAGTGCAGAAGCCCACTGATATCTGCAGGGAGTGAGAAGAAAAGTTCCTTGGGCCTGATCGAGGAGGCCATCTCCAGGCCTCTCCCTCCCTGCTTTCCAAGTCTGTCTCTGTGTCTGTCTGTCTGTCTGTCACACACACACACACACACTCCCCTGGGGTCCAGGAACCTGCAGGCATTCCTGAATTTGAGCAATTCTGAACCACTAGGGACAAACAGTGACCAAGTCCATCCTTCTTACCTTCTGGGCAGGCCAGATACTGGCTCTGGCTCTTTTCCAGTTGCTCAATGCAGCTGGAAACAGATTTGACCTTGGAGAGAAGGTGATCTGTGAGGGAAGACAGGGCAGGGTCAGAGCAAGAGTGCTCAATGCTCAGTCAGGCTGAGACGTGAGGATCATAGGTTCAAGGCCAGCCTCAGCAACCTAGTGAGGCCTTCAGCAACTTAGTGAGACCCTGTTTCAAAATATAAAATAAAACAGGGCTTGAGGTGTAGCTCAGAGGTAAAATGCCCTTGGGTTTAATTCTCAGTACTGAAAAAACAAACAAACAAACAAAAAAACCCCAACTTTTCAAATGATTGCCTCATCCTTAGGTAAGCAGCCAGATGATGGAGCCAGCCTCAGGGAGAAAGGAGGATGACAGCTGGCCATGCTGATGTGATGTACACGGTCTTTTTCCTGTACTTTATTTTATTTATTTATTTATTTATTTTTTGCGGTACTGGGGATTGAACTCAGTGGCATTCTACCTCCGAGCTACACCCCCAGCCCTATTTTTTATTCTTTATTTTGAAACCAAGTCTCACTAAGTTGTGGAGTGCCTCACTAGGTAGCTGAGGCTGGCCGCGAACCCGGATCCTCAGGTCTCAGCCTCCCGAATGCTGGGATTACAAGCGTGCGCCACCATGCCTGGCTTTTTTCCTGTACTTTAAAAGCTCTGCTGCTGGGCTGTCTGTTCCCTTAGCTGAGAAGCAGGGAACACACTGCAGGCCTAGGTCCCGCCTCTCACCTCTCACGACTGCCCATCATATGACGCCCAGGCTTTCCAGTGAGTCTTTCAAGGCCCTTTGGGCCTCGCTGCCCTTGAGCCCACTTGCTCTTAGGCGGGGCTACCAGCCTGCTCTACACCCCGGGACTGTTTCAGCTGCTGTGCCTCTGGCCAAAGATCTGAGGACACCTTGCAGCTTCTGAGGTGAAGGGATGGCTCTCAGTCAGGTCTGGCCCCTGACTCAACGACACCCAGCCATGTGACCTCAGGCTGTCTGAGCCTGCTCCTAGCTGAAAGCAGGGGGATAAGAGGGCCACCTCATGGCAGCACTAAGGATAAATGGGGCCAAGGAATGTCAAGGGCTTAGATAGTGCCTACCAAGGAAGCGCTCACTATGAGCTCACTTTGTTTGTGGTACCGGGGATTGAACCTAGGGACATTCTACCTCCCAGCCTTATTTTATTTGGAAACAGAGGCTTGCTAAGTTACTGAGAACCTCACTAAATTGCTGAGGCTGTCCTTGAACCTGTGATCCTCTTGTCTCAGCCTCCCAAGTACTGGAATTACAAGTGTGAGCCATTACGCCTGGGGACTGTTTCTTATTTTGAAAAAGGGTTTCTTTCTAGGTTGCTGAGAGTTTCACTAAGTTGCCTTGAACCTGCGAACCTGCTATACCCCTTCTCAGTCTCCCAAGTACTAGGATTGCAGGTGTGTGCTACCATGCTTGCTAGATTTGCTGTTTTTAATGTTATTACTCCCCATCTTCCTTTCTCTCCACTAGTTCATGTCTCTCCTCTCTCATAACCTCGCTCCCATCTCTTCTCAGAATCCGCCTGTTTCCTGGCATTCTGGCATGCCCCTTCATTCATGATTGCTTCTGCACAGATGGGCTCCCCACCGCAAAAGCCATCGCAGACCCTGGGGTATACTTCATTGAATCAGGACCTTTCCATTTGATGATGAAAATCATCTGTCAGCTGTTTTCTCCCTCTGCTTGTCCTTTAGGTGGGACCTCTCGGTACTTGGCCAACGCATCCCCTTGGCTTAAAAATGAGCTGTAATGAGATCTGTTCTTGGCTATGTCCCCAGCCTCACAATGCCTGGATGCTCTCCAACCTCCTCAGCAGGAAGACCCTCCACTTCTTCCTGGGAGGTCTCCCGGGACTTGGGTCACTGCTCCACATTCTGTCCTCGGGACTCACCTACATGTCCAGTGGGCCCCATATCATCCCTGTGGCCATGCTGGGATTTTCTTTCTTTTTTGATACTGGGGATTGAACCCAGAAGCGTTCTACCTCCAACATACACTCCCAGCCTTTTCTAATTTTTAGTTTTGAAACAGGACCTTGCTAGGTTACTGAGTGTCTTGCTAGGTTGCTGAGGTTGTCCTCAAACCTGTAATCCTCCTGTCTCAGCCTCCCAAGTACTGGGATGCCAGGTGTGTGCCACCACACCTGGCCACACTGGAATTTTTATTATTTCTACCACTCCACGCTTCGTGACACCTCCCTGCCTTGCCTCTTAGTTCATGAGCAGTTTTCTCCTTGGAGACAGAGCTCTCAAGCCTCCTCCTTCCACCTTCACAATTGTTTTGGGGTTCTGCTTGCACTGTGGCCTCCTAACTAAAGCACTGGTTGTCACTCTTGGGGGTTTTAGAGAACACAACTGCCCAGGCCTTATGCCACACAGCTTCAGATTTCACTGACCTAAGATGAGGCCCAGGTATCCGCTGGGGACTCTACCACACAGCTGTTCTGAGCACCCAAGCTAAGTTTCACATGGGCTTCAGCAGCAATAGTCAATACTAGGTCATAAGGACCTGGTGCTGCAGGTGGGGCGGGTAGGAGAGTACCTGTGGATCCCGAGCAGCTGATCAGAGCGGGCTCCTCGAGCTGGCTCAGGGCCTCCTGTATCACATGCTCTGCTGCCTTCCCCAACTCTACCAGGAGCTTTTTCCGCTGGTCCTTGGCGAGCTGGCACATGGATTCCTACAAATGGCCCCAGGAGGTGAGTCAGCTGCAGACACTACATGATCACTGAGCCACATCCACCGTGACCTCGCTGGGGTTCCCAGCCCTCTAGCTCAAGTTATCGCTAATGAGGTCCAAGCCTGTTAGCTCAATGCAGACAATATTTGAACTTTGTCCAAAGGTGTGTGCATGGCACCACAGGTGGCTTAACAGGACAGATTGCTGCAACCCATTCTCCACTCCCAGAGGAGAAAGCCAAGTGCTTCCTCTCTCATCTGAAAAAGAGGGCACTTTGCACCTGGGCTGGCATCCGGAGCTACGCCTACAGAATGCCCTGGCAGTCAGGCTGAAGGCCCCAGACTCTTCACAGCAGCCCCTTCCCCAGCCTCCCACGCACACAGGCCCATTGATGTGATGCTCAGTTGCTCGGCCCGAGTGGACGTCCGTCACTTGCCTGCGCACTGGCCAGTTTGAGTTGGGTGCATTCCAGCTGTTCTCGGAGGGCTGATAATTCCTCCTCCCGAAGAGCTGCAGCGCTCGCCAAGCTGCCCCGCTCCTTTTCTAGTTCGGTGATCTGCGTCACCCATTTTGCTTCTGACTACAATGGTGACCACATGGGAAGATGCTGGGAAAATTAAGACTGTTCCCTTCCCAGACATCCAAACCTGCCTCTTGGCCCCAAGGAGCAAGAGATGGTATCAATTCCACCTGCTGCTCTTATGACCCGTGAGGACATGCCGGTGACAGCTGGGGCCAGCTCAGCCATGGGCTTCGGGAGAAGCTAAGGCTCGACGGAGGGAAGCAGGGCGGGCCTCACCTGGGCAGAGGTTTCCAGGCTGCCGTGGAGGAGCTGCAGCTCCTGTCTGCTGGTGGCAAGTTCTTGCTTCAAACTCTCTACAACTTCCTGCTGTTCCTGGGTCTAAAGGGGAAGCAAAGCAGGGGGTTCTGAGCTGTGTGACGATTGGAGGGGATAAAGAAATCTAAACATCCCCCAAGCTATCATCATGAGCACGTGTGCTCTATGGTATGTAAATTAAAAAGTGTGTGTGGGAGGGACCCAGTGCTTGGGAGGCTGAGACAAGAGGATTGCAGGCTGGAGGCCAGTCTCAGCAACTTAGTGAGACCTTGTTTCAAAATAAGAAATAGAAAGGGCTGGGGGTGGAGCTGAGAGGTAGTGCATCCGTGGGTTCAATCCTCAGTACTATACTCACACAAAAAAAGTATGTGGGGAGGGGCAGGCTGGAAGGAAGTGACACCCTAGACTGTACTAACATTTTTCTTCTGGCTAAGGGGAATGTCAAGGGAGGGTCCCTTAAAGACATTTCCCAAATGTCATACTTGAGTCCGTAACACTGATTAAAGTAAAATTGGATCCTTATTTATTTTCATTTTATTTCTTTATTTTTGTGGTGCTAAGGATTGAACCCAAGGGCATTCTACCTCTGAGCTATACCTCTAGTCCTTTTAACTTTTTTATTTTGAAACAGAGTCTTGCTCAGTTGTTGAGGCTGTCCTCGAACTGTGATCCTCCTGTCTCAGCCTCCCAAGTAGTGGGATTACAGGCATTACAGTGCAGGTTGCCACTCTTTTTTAGGAATTCAATACAGCTATCTTTAAAAAAGAAATGGCTTAGATAGAACAGAAACTATCCAAACGCATCAAATAGTAGGGATAAGCATTCCTTAGTGAAACTTGCATTTTTTTTAGATGGATGTATTGTTTTACTTCGGGTCACAGGAAAGTACAGAGGTCACTCCTACTCAACTTGAATCCCTTCATCCCTTCCTGCCCTTGACCATCAAGCATTAGTGACTGTGTCCTGCTGTGCTGTGTGGGCTTTGAAGTCTGCCCATGGCGCAGACAGTGTAGTACTGAGGCCCGCCTCCCATAGGCAGCTCCCCATCACCCCATTTCCCAAGCGTGCCTCCTCGCACTCACCTTCCGCTGGGCCTGCTCACTCACGTGCTCATAGGAATCCTCCAGCTCCTTTTTCTCTCGTTCCAAATCTACCTGGGCTTGTCTGGCCATGGACACCTGTTTAGTCACCTCTGCATTCTGTAAGGAAAGAAGTGTTTTGAACTGGTGTGTCTGGGGTTTACAGGCCATCTTCTTCCTTCTAGAACCCATAATCCCATCCAGACCGTGAGTGTTGGGGAGGTGGCCATGGGGTTCACTTTTCTTTTCAGAGGGGAGCCAGAACCAAGCTATGACTTCTAGATCCCGGACTTTCTCCTCGAGTATTTACAAAGATAACAAAGATGGTGGTTAATCCTTTTTTTTTTTTTTTTTTTTTTTGTACTGGGGATTGAACCCAGGGGCATTCTACCTCCATGCTATACCCCTCCAGCCATTTTTATCTTTTACTTGTAAACAGGGTTTTGCTAGGTTGTTCAGGCTGACCTCGAACCTGCAATCCTCTTGTCTTAGCCTGCCGAGTACTGGGATTACAGGTGTGTGCCACCATGCCTGGCTTTAGATGGTGGTTAATTCTAAGTTGGGCTGGAACTTGAGATGGAGCTCAAAGTATGGGAGGGCAGGGGGTTAGAAAAGCTAGGGTTCCCAAGAAATGAGGGACTGGAGCTGGAGAAGTCCTGAGGCCTGTACAACCTCCCCTGTGTGTAGGGTCCATGGGGGCAGGTCGGGTGGAGAGTCCTACCTTTCGCAGCAGGTCGGCATGGTTCTGAACCAGTTCGCTGTATTTCTCCTTGAGCTTGCTATACCGCTGCTCATTGGCCTGGGCCTTCCCTGCATGGTCAAGGGTGAGGTGAGGTGTCTTCCCCTGGCTGGGACCCTCTACCCTCCTTCCAATAAGCCAGGGGCCCTAGAAGAATCTGCCTTTCCTTCTGCCCAAGGATTGAACTCAGGAGAATTCTACCTCTGAGCTACACCCCTAGCCCTTTTTATTTTTTGTTTTGAAACAATATCTCTCTAGGTTACTGAGGCCAGCTGAGGCTGGCCTCAAACCTGCAATCCTCCTGTCTCAACCTTCCAAGTACTGGGATTACAGGTATGCACCATGGTGCCTGGCTCAGGAGCTTTTCTTTCTACAAGTACATAGACCTTCTCTCTCAAAAAATCCTACTTTTCTAGAAAGTCTTTTTTTTTTTTTTTTTTTTAATGGTATGGGATTGAACCCAGGGAATAATCTTACTTCTGAGCTACACGCAAGCCTTATTTTGCTTTCTTCCTTAGGCCCTCCTGGAGAAGTCCCCTCCTCCCAGGGCAGGCACACCATCCTCCTCCTCTCTGTTCTTGTCAACACAGGCCCAGGGGTGCCTCATGCAGGCGGCTCTGTACCTGCTGCTGGATGACGACAGTGGCCATTCTTGGCAGCGCTCTGGAAAAGACACAGGCTGGGGCTCCACCGCCCAACCTTCGCCCTGGGTTCTGAGTCTGCCTAGGCCCTGTGCCTCCCCTCCCTATGCTCAGGCCCAGCCAGGACGGCCGCTCACTTTCGATCTCTGTCAGGCTCCGCTGTGCCTTCTCGGTGTCTTCCCGCTGCTTCTTGAGCTCATCCAGCTCTGCCCGGAGGAACTCGCAGTCATCCGTTGCCTGCCGTCCCAAGTGCTGCTGCTCGGCCAGCTCGGCCTCCAGCTCACTGATACGGCCCTTCAGCTGCAGCATCGCCCGCTGGCTCTGCAGGAGGGACCCAGGTGAGGAGGCAGGCCACCATGCACCACAGATTGCCAGGACCGGCCATGGTTCCAACACAGACCAAATATGGTTGGTCTCTGCACCTATGGGTTCCTCATCCATGGATTCAACCAACCACCAATGGAAAACAAATATATATATATTTCCCAGCTGGAAAATATTTTTAAAAAAACCCACAGTTGAGTTGGGCATGGTGGCACAATGCCTATAATCCTAGTACTTGGGAGGCTGAGACAGGATGATCATAGGTTTGAGACCAGCCTCAGCAACTTAGTGAGACTCCCAGCAACCTAGTGAGAACCTGTTTAAACACAAAACAAAAAAAGGGCGAGGGGCGGGGTGTAGCTCAGAGATAGAATGCCTTTGGTATTGGGCTCAATCCTCAGTACCAAAACAAGTAAACAAACAAATAAACAAAGAATGTGGTGGCATATACCTATAATCCCAGTACTTGAGAGGCTGAGGTAGGAAGATTGCAGGTTTGAGGAGAGCCTCAGCAAGTAGGGAAACTCTCAGCAACTTAGCAAGACCCTATTTCAAAATAAAATAAGGCTGGGGGTATAGCTCAGAGGTGAAATGCCCCTGGGTTCAATTCCTAGTACCAAAACAAACAAATGAACACATATATTACTGAGGGACGACTGTAAATGCTGGTTTCCCTAACCAGCTGGCCCCCAAACTCTCATGAGAGCTGAGTTCTCTGGTCATTATTAGCCCAATAGGGGGTGATGGTCCTAGTTAGAGTGGCCTGGATGCAGCACTGGGCAAGCTAGAAGGAGAAGGTGTTTGGCCTGTCCCCATGAGTCAAGTTCCAAGGGGATGCAGTCCCAAACTAAACTCTTCCTCTCCGTCCTCGTCCTCCTCCTTTCCCTCCTCTTCCTCTTCATCTTCTTCTTTTTTTTTTTTGGTACTAGCGATTGAACCCAGGGCCATTCTACCTCCAAGCTATACCCCTAGCTCTTCTTATTTTTTACTTTTGAAACAGGGTCTTGCTAAGTTGCTGAGGCTCTAACCTGAGATCCTCAAGCACTAGAATTATAGGTGTATGTCACTACTCCTGACTCCAAACCAGACTCTCCCTAAAACCATATGAGAAGAACTGATCTTTTTTATTAGAGTCTCCTTGCCAGGTGGTGACCATGACTCCCTTTGGATCTCACAGAACCATCAGTACCTGGCTTAACTGCTGTCCTAAAGGCACATGCCATGGAAATGTACCCCACTGGAGATTGCAGGAAGACCAGGCTCCTTCGACTTTGGCATTTCTACTACCTAACCTGCCTTAGGGCGTGTCTGACCAGTATTATGGCATGTGACTTTACTTATTTACTTATTTTTGTGGTACTAAGGCTTGAACCCAGGGGTATTCTATCTCTGAGCCACACCCCCAGCCCTATTTGTGTTTTTATTTTTTATTTATTTATTTTGCAGAACTGGTGACTGAACCCAGGGGCATTCTATCTCCAAGCTACACCCCCAGCCCTATTTTTATTCTTTATTTTGAAATAGAGTTTCATTAAGTTGCAGAGAGCCTAAGTAGCTGGGGCTGGCTGTGAAACTGCGATCCTCCTGTCTCAGTCTCCTGAGTACTGGGATTACAAGTGTGCACCCCCTTTTATTTTGAAACAGGGTCTCACTAGGTTGCTGAGAGTCCCTCTAAGTTGCTGAGGCTGGCCTTGAACCTGCAATCCTCCTGTTTCAGCCTCCCAAGTACTGAGATTACAGGTGTGCACCACTGGGCTCGGCTGGGATATGACTTTAATATTAAAATATGTCAGGTGTCGGTGAGGCCCAGAGGCAGGTCGGATCCCAGCACACACCTCAGTCTTCATGTTCTCCAACTGTGCTTTCAGCCCACTGATCTCTCTGTACAGTCGCTCAATCAAGTGGTCCCTGCGAAGAGGAAAAGGAGTTTGCTTCCACTGTGCTTCTGTCCCTCTCCTCCTAACTGTGAGATAGGAGAGTGGGGGAGGAAGTTAAGAGCTAGGTGAGTTTGGAAACAATTTTTTTTTTTTTGTTTTGTTTTGTTTTTTTGTTTTTTGTTTTTTTTTTGCGGTACTGGGGATTGAACTCAGGAGCATTCTACCTCCGAGCTATATCCCCAGCCCTATTTTTTATTCTTTATTTTGAAACCGAGTCTCACTAAGTTGCGGAGTGCCTCACTAGGTAGCTGAGGCTGGCCGCGAACCCGGATCCTCTGGTCTCAGCCTCCCGAATGCTGGGATTACAAGCGTGCGCCACCACGCCCGGCTGGAAACAATTTTTTGACAGTAATAAATTATGCAGTCAACCCTCTGCGCCTGCAGGTTTCGCATCCATGGATTCAATCAACTACAGATTGAAATTATTTGAGAAAGAAAAAAAAAGTTGCTCCTGTACTGAACATGTACAGGTTTTTTTCCTTGTCATCCCCTCAACAGTGCAGTATAACAACTATTTACCTGGAATTCAGTATTAGAAGTCATTTAGAAATGATTTTAAAGTATACAGGAGAAATATTATGTTAGTTTGTATAAGAGACTTGCACATTTGCAGATTTGGGTATCCACAGAGGGGCCTGAACTAATCTCCCTTGGATATCGAATGACAACTATACTCTTAACTGTTCCAGATCCTAATCTAATACTCATAGGTTCACCATGATTGATCTCCTGGGATTAAAGGAGCTAAAACTTGAGGGCCAAGACATTCTTTATCTAAGAAGCCCAAGTAGTAAGAATCCCCGTTGGATCAAGTGTTTCGAGGTACAGCATGGCTTAACTTGGTTTCTGCACCAGGTGCTTGAACCCAGCGTGGACTCACTTCTCATCCTTGTTCACACCATTTTGATTGTTGAAATTGAAGGGATCGCTGCTGAACGAGCTGCCAAAGATGTCATCGAACTTGTTGTCAAATAAACTCTGCAGTGACCAAAAAGGAGGGAGAACAAGTCAGAGATCCTGGAGAAATCTCCATGTGGGTCAAGTGAATGACACAGAAGAACACTCCCTTCTCTGAGTTGATTCAGACCGGTTTGGGTCCCTCCAGGAACCAAGGAGCAGGGTGCTCAGTCTAGCCTCCTTCTTGGTTAAGAGAAGGCTGAACAAGATGGGTGTGATGTCATGTATCCATAGTCCCAGCTCTCTGGGATACAGAGGAGGAAGGATTGCTTAGACCCAGAGACTGATGCCAGCCTGGGCAACAGAGCAAGACTTAGTCACAAACAAACAAACAGACAAACAAAAACACAAACTTGACAAAGCCAGGCGTGGTAGTGCACACTTGTAATCCTAGTACTCGGGAGGCTGAGACAGGAGGATAGTGGGTTTGCAGCCAGCTTCAGCTACTTAGTGAGGCCCTTTGCAACTTAGTGAGACCCTGTTTCAAAATAAAGAATAAAAAATAGGTCTGGGGGTATAGCTTGGAGGTAGAATTCCCCTGGGTTTAATCCCCAATACCACAAAAACAAACAAAAAAACTCTTAAAAACAAAGGCAAGATGGAACCTAGTTTCCAGGCCTCTCCCATTCTCTTCTTTGCACCTGGAGACAGGGGGAGGTCAAGTTTCTCACGAAAGGGGTCTTTACCTGCTGGGAGGCATCCATGTCCATGAGGTCATCCTTTTCTAAGACCGGCTCACTGTCGGGGGACGAGGCCTCAGCTGGGATGACCACGACGGGGCTGATGTGTTCTGACAGGGCCGAGGCCCTCAGGAAGTTGGGAGGGTTCTGTAGAGGGAAAACACATCCTCAAACAGTGCTCATATGCCAGGCCCCACCAGCCTCTGAGACAGGGCCTTGGGACCCACGACCCATAGTGCCCGGGGGTGGCCAGGTGTGCTCACCTCAGGCAGCTGGGGAATCTGAATGAGCCGCTTGAAGTACTGGAGGTTGCTGGAACGGTGGAACAGATCTTTCAACCTGAGGATACAGAAGGTCGTTAGGGGTGCTGGTTTGTCTTTGCCAGCCCCGGGGAGGGGACAGGGTGGCCCACCCCCCAGCTTCCCTGTCCCCTGCCCAGCCCAAAGGCACAAGCAGTCAAGGAAATGGTCTCCATGGCACCCAGATTCAATTATGATGGTACAGACAAGGGTCATTTAGAGATGCTTCTCAGCTATCTGATGTAGAGCAAAGAGTGGTCCATGCTAAAAATCTGTGCAAGAATTGACAATCCCGTAGCTAATTTCCTCATTGCCATGGAATATATGCTGATGTTAGGTAGATGTATCTTCCTAGGAATGTCTGACTTAGAGTAACATCAAAAGAAAACCAACTAGCTATTAGAAAAGGGAAGGGAGGCCAGGCATGGTGGTACAACCCTATACTCCCAATACTTGGGAGGCTGAGAGGAGGATCACAGCTTCAAGGCCAGTCTCAGCAAAACAGTGAGATTCGCAGCAACGTAGTAAGACCCTGTTCACCCAAACAGGAAAATAAAAAAAGGCTGGGGATGGAGCTCAGAGTTAGAATGCCCTACCTAATAACAAAATAAAATAAAATAGGGCTGAGGGTATAGCTCAGAAGTAGAATGCCCATGGGTTCAATGACCTATACCACCAAAAAAATTAAAAAATAAAAAGGAGCCGGGCGTGGTGGCGCACGCTTGTAATCCCAGCATTCGGGAGGCTGAGACCGGAGGATCCGGGTTCGCGGCCAGCCTCAGCTACCTAGTGAGGCACTCCGCAACTTAGTGAGACTCGGTTTCAAAATAAAGAATAAAAAATGGGGCTGGGGGTATAGCTCAGAGGTAGAATGCCCCTGAGTTCAATCCCCAGT
>PVLC010010360.1:0-15838 GCA_004027655.1 Graphiurus murinus | reverse complement strand
TAAATAAATAAAAATAAAAATAAAATAAAATAAAAAGGAGAAGGGAGCTTAATTACTAAGGTAGATTTCCTTCACGGAATCTACCTTGTTTGTGAGCTATATGTTTTCTCCATGTTAGACAAGAAGCTTCTAGAGGGCAGGGACTGATCACTACTGAGCTGCATTTACCCAAGCACTAGGCATAGAGGAGTAGCTCAGGAAATACTTGTGGAGAAGAATGATCTGTCTATACTGAGTCCTAATCTTGGGTGAATATAGACATGAAGAAATTCTACAGTGATCAAAAGGGAGGAAAACAAGTCAGAGACACTGAGGATTCTCCGTGTAGGTCAAATGAGTGACTTGGAGTGCTGGGGACTGAACCTAGGGCTCTTAATGCATGCAAAGCACACGCACTACTCCTGAGCTACACCCCAATGCCAAAAATCAACACTTTTCTTGTGTCTGTGTGGTACTGGGGATTGAACCCAGAGGCATTCTACCTCTGAGTTACACCTCCAGCCCTATTTTATTTTTTATTTTGATACAGGGTCTCACGAAGTTGCAGAGTGCCTCATGTGGTTGCTGAGCCTGACCTGGACCCTGAGATTCTCCTGTCTCAGTCCCCCAAGTACTGGGATTACAGGTGTGCGCCACCATACCCGGCTTTAAATCTCTATTTTGAATCAAAATATTGAAGATCAAGAAACCTAACGGCACTGAGAATGATAGATTCTGAGATAAAAGAGGATTATGGATCTCACCAGTCTCTACCCAACAGCAACACAGAATTTTCTCTGGCTTAGCCCACAAATTAAATACCTGGGGTCTCATTACAGCTTTTCAGACCCCAAGAATTAGGTGTGTCCCTGTGATGTTGCTACTGCATTCCCTGAATTCAAGGACAGGGAGGCCTCTCACAGCAGCTATCTCCATGCGGGAGAGAAAGTGAGGTGATGCTCATGGGAGACATTCTCATAAGCTTGAAAGAAATAAAAGGAAATAAAACCACTGACCATGGGTCTCCCCTGTCTTTCTGGGCTGCAGCCAACAGAAATAGGCTCTACTGCTTTTGCAAGCTACCGGAATTGAACATTCCAGGAAATCCGCCCCAGCGCCTGTCTCCTAGGGTTTAATCAGTCATTTATTGTAGAATATGTACTGGGCTTCTCCAATGAAACAAGGGAGCCCTGAGGTGAATTCAGCCCTGCCTTGTCCTTTCACTGCTGCTGGGGGAACCCTCAGGAGAACCATGTGGGGATCTAGGAGCAATGGTCACAGATGAAGCAATTAACAGGAAAAACAAGAGGACCTAAATCTATGGTACTAAGTCAGGATGCCCCCTCAGCTTCCTAGTCCTTCTAATTCTCCCTCCATTCCCCCCCCCAACTTTTTTTGGTATTAGGGATTGAATCCAGGGGCATTCTACCCCTGAGCTACACCCCCAGCCCTATTTTATTTTTTATTTTGAAACAGAGTTTCATTAAGTTGCTGAGGGCCTTGCTAAGTTGCTGGCACTGGCCACGAACCTGCTATCCTCCTGTCTCAGCCTACCAAGTACTGGAATTATAAGCATGCACCCCCATGCCAGGCTTCTTTCCCTCTTCTTGAGATATTTACTTTAGGCTCAGCTGTACTTCTCCTCTAGTCACCAATCACCTCTCCTGCTCCCCACTGAAATGTAGCAGAGTAATGTACTCCTCAGCCAGCTAAGTCTTCCCTCCTACATAAGAGAGCTGGCTTATTAGCTCATTTATTCATTCATTCCAGTATTTATTAAGCACTATATGCTATACTGACCACCATTCGTCAGGTGCTAGGGATATAGTAATAGATCAGATGGTCAAACAAAAAGTTGTGCTAAGAGCTCTGAGGGGAAACAAATAGAGGTGACAGGGCGCTGTGGCTGACAATTCACAGTGGAATGGGGCTGGAGGAACAGATGAGAAAAGAACATCAGACTTGAATAAGGGGCTAGAGACTGCCTGCCTGCCTGCTTTTCTCCTTTTCTCTGTCTCTCTCTCTCTTTCTTCCTTTTATACTCAGAATTCAACCCAGGATCATTCTACCTCTGAGCTACACCCCCACTTTTTTTTTTTTTTTTTTGAAACAGGGTCTAAGTTGCTGAGAGTCTTGCTATGTTGCTGAAGCTGTCCTCAAACCTGTGACCTTCCTGCCTCAGCCTCCCATATATTGAGATTACAGGCTTGCACCACCACGCCTGGCTTGGACACTGCCTTTCTGAGGAGGTGACAAAAGATGACCAGGAGCTGGCCAGGCTGGAAGAGCATCGCAAGGAGAGGGAGCAATAGGGCGGAGGCCTGGTGGAGGGAAGAGTTGGGTATATTCCCAGAACTGAAAGAAGACCCTGAGTGGTTGCAACACTGGGCAACGGGGACAAGGCCCAAGGTGCCAGGTAGAGGCAGGATCATGTGGGGCCTTGCAGACCACAGAGGAGGCCTAGATTTTATTCTAATGTAACCAGAAGCCACTAAAAGGTTTTGAGCAGCCGGGCGTGGTGGTACACACTTGTAATTCCAGCATTTGGGAGGCTGAGACCGGAGGATCCGGGTTCTCAGCCAGCCTCAGCTGCTTAGTGAGGCCCTTTGAAACTTAGTGAGACCCTGTTTCAAAATAAAGAATAGGCCGGGCGTGGTGGCGCACGCTTGTAATCCCAGCATTCGGGAGGCTGAGACCAGAGGATCCGGGTTCGCGGCCAGCCTCAGCTACCTAGTGAGGCACTCTGCAACTTAGTGAGACCCTGTTTCAAAATAAAGAATAAAAAATAGGGCTGGGGGGTATAGCTCGGAGGTAGAACGCCCCTGAGTTCAATCCCCAGTACCAAAATAAATAAATAAATAAATAAATAAATAAATAAATAAGGCTGGGAGTATAGCTCTGAGGTAGGATGTCCCTGGGTTCAATTCCTAGTATCACCCCCCCCGCCCCAAAAAAAAAAAAAAAAAAAAAAAACTGAGAAGAAAGAGTTTAGGGTTTATGGTAAAATCTAGGGTTCAGTTTGAAATTCAAGTCTCATGTATAAATGTCAAATTGGGTACCTGAGACTAAAATTAAGATATAAAGAGGTTCAGTTAGAGATATATATTTGGAATTGGACATGGTGGCTTATGCCTGTAATCCGAATACTTGGGAAGCTGAGACAGGAGGATTACAGGTTTGAGGTCAGCCTCAGCAACTTAGTGAGAACTTGTTTCAAAATAAAAAATAAGACAGGTCTGGGGGTGTAACTCACAGGTAGATTCTCTCTGGGTTCAATACCCAGTACAACAGACACACACAGGTTAAATAAATAAATAAATAATTTCTATATTTGGAGATGTCGGTATGTAAGTGGTATCACACCAGGGAACTTAGGGAGAAGACACAGAAGAGGACGAAGTCCTAGAGGAAAGCTGATGATTCATGAACGGATAAAATCTTTCCTCCATGGGATTTACCAGAGGCCCACTAGCTTCTCCAGCCATTGGTCGGTTTGTTGCTGCTCCAGCTATTTTCTATCATGTTATCACCTTAAAATGTGGACACCCTCAGTGTTTCAAAGAGCCTGCTCCTGCATGAATTGATGACGTCTTCAGCACTTTTTGGTTCACCCTCATTCCCGTCAATGAGTCACCACTTACTTGGTGAACTGCTCCATGAAGCGGTCCCGGTGGCCCTGCAGGGTGTCAGCTGGGAGACCTAGAGGAAATTGGGAGGAGTATGAGGGGCCAGGAGGAGCAGGGGGCAGACGGTCACAGCACAGCTCCCGAGGGAAGGGGTCAGCCACCCTGGAGCAGGTAGCTGCTTCTGTCTGGGAGCCGCCCTGAGGTCTGGTAACCAAGGCAGCACAGCAGGAGCACAGGGACACTCATTCTCCAAGTCCTTCCACTTCAATTTATCCTTGAAGGATGGGCCATTCTGGGCACAGTGGGTGGAGGTTGTGTTCCTGACCACAGGGGCAGTGGTGACTTGACCAAGCCGCAGGATGGACGAGGTGCGGTGCACACTTCAGGCTTTAGGGCTTGGCCACTAACATAACTGTGACACCGCAAAAATAGCGGCCTCTCAAGCCAGCCCCTTCGCCACGAAGCCATCAGTTCTCTGAGGTCCCTTCACCTCCTAGGCTCTGAGAGTCTGTGTATTTCAGTTATGGATCACAACTTGGTTTTCATTTTATTTTTTAAATTTAAATTTTAGTTAGTTTTGAATGAATGAGTGAAACATTCATTTGATATGAACAGAAAGTACATGTATCAGGTACAATCATTCAAAAGGGCAAAAGGAACTGGGCACGGTGGCACATGCTTGTAATCCCAGTACTTGGGAGGCAGAGACAGGAGGATCAAAGGTTTGAAGACAGTCTCAGCAAGTAGTGAGACTCTCATCCTAGAGACCCTATTTTCCTTCCTTCCTTCCTTCTTTCCTTCCTTCCTCCCTGCCTCCCTCCCTCCCTCCCTCCCTTCCTTCTTTTGTTCATTCTTTTTTAGTAGGACTGGTGATTGAACTCAGGGGCTTTCTACCTCTGAGCTACACTGTAGCCCTAATTTTTTTTTTTTTTTTTTTTTTTTTTTTTGCGGTACTAGGGATTGAACTCAGGGGCGTTCTACCTTCGAGCTATACCCCCAGCCCTATTTTTTATTCTTTATTTTGAAACAGGGTCTCACTAAGTTGTGGAGTGCCTCACTAGGTAGCTGAGGCTGGCCTCGAACCCGGATCCTCTGGTCTCAGCCTCCCGAATGCTGGGATTACAAGTGTGTGCCACCACGCACGGCTCCTAATTTTTTTTTTAATGTTTATTTTGATAAGAGTCTCGCTACTAGCTGGATGTGGTGGCATATGCTTGTAATCCCAGCATTCGGGAGGCTGGGACCGGAGGATCTGGGTTGGCGGCCAGCCTCAGCTACCTAGTGAGGCCCTCTGCAACTTAGTGAGACCCTGTTTCAAAATAAAGAATAAAAAATAGGGCTGGGGGTATAGCTTGGAGGTAGAATGCCCCTGAGTTCAATCTCCAGTACCTCCCCCCCCCGCCACACACACACACACACACACACACACACACACACACACACAGAGTCTCATTACTTGCTAAGGCTGTCTTCAAACCTGTGATTCTCTTGTCTCAGCCTCCCAAGTATTGGGATTACAAGCGTGCGCCATCACGCCTGGCTTAGAGACCCTGTTTCAAAATAAAAAAATAAGCAAAATAGGGCTGGGGATGTAGCTCGGAGGTAGAATGCCCCCAGGTTCAATTCCCAGTGCCACAAACAAACTCAAAAAGAGCAAAAGGAGCCAGTGCATGAAAATGGTACTTGGCACAGGTACCTGCAATCCCAGTGACTTGGGAGGCTGAGTCAGAAGGATCGCAGGTTTGAGGCCAGTCTGGGCAACCTGGTGAGACCTTATCTCAAAATGAAAAATAAAAAGGGCCTAGGGGCATAGCTCAATCATAGGGTAACCTTGGGTTCAGTTCCCAGTACCACAAAACAAACAAAAAAACCAAAGAAAGTCTGAGAGACTGTCACAGCTAAGAAGACGCTTAGGACACATGAAGGCTACATGTGTGGTATCCTGCATGGGATCCTTGGACAGAAAAAGGACACAGGGTAAAAACTGGGGGAATTTGAATAAAATATGGACTTTAGTTAACAATAAAGTATCGATAATGATTCAATAGTTATGGCAAGTGTATTATACTAATATACAAGCAGTGGGGAAGGTGAGCATGGGGTATATGATAATTCTATAAACTGCAGTTATAATTTTTCTATAGAGCTAAACAAAGAATAGGTGTTTATTTTAGAAAAGTATAAAGAAGAGCATCTGTAACTGAAAACCAGAAATTCAAAATGCTCTGAAATCAAAGTGCTCTGCATTTCAAAGATTTCTGAGCATCAGATTAAGGATTCCTAGCCGGGCATGGTGTCATTCCTGCCATCTCAGTACTTAGGAAGCTGAGACAGGAGGGTCACAGGTTCAAGACCAGTCTCAGCAACTTAGACTCTCAGCAACCTAGTGAGACCCTGTTTCAAAACAAAAAAATAAAATAAGGCTGGGAGTATAGCTTGGAGATAGAATGCCCCTGGGTTCAGTCCCCAATAACAAACAAAAGATTAAGGATGTCCAACAGGTTAAGTCTATACAAATATTCCAAAATTAGAGAAATTCCCAAATATGAAACACTTCTGAACCCCAAGAATTTTGGACAAGAGATACTCAACCTGTACTGTCTAGTGTGCCCTTCACCCTCAGTTTCCCTGCCCAGAGGCCATCAGTGTGGGTTTTATGGACTGCCTTACCTTTAGAAAAGGCCTTTAAATGAAAGTGCTTATTATCTGCCTCTTTTCATAACTCACCATTTACAGGAACCTTGTGATGTTCTACTGGGCAACTGTATTCTATAGCATCTTAAAACAAAAGTTCAGCTGGGCATGGGGGAGCATGCCTGTAATCCCAGTACTTGAGAGGCTGAGATAGGAGGGTTGCAGGTTCAAAGACAGCTTCAGCAACTTAGCAAGACTCTCAGCAACCTCATAAGACCCCCCCTTTTTTTTTTTTGCAGTACTGGGGATGGAATCTGGGGCATTCTACCTCTGAGCTACAACCCCAGCCCTTGTTTTAAAACAAAAAGCTGGGTGTAGGGGCACACACTTATAATCCTGGTACTTGGGAGGCTGAGACAGAAGGACTGCAGGTTTGAGGACAGCCTCGGCAAGTAGTGAGACTCTCATCAACCTAGCCAGACCCTGTTTCAAAATAAAAATAAAATGGGGCGGAGGTGTAGCTCAGAGGTTCAATCCCCAATATCAAAATCAATCAATCAATCAATCAATCAAATAAAAAGAAAAAACATAAAAATGGCTGGGAGTGTAGCTCAGAGGTAGAATGGCCCTGGGTTCAATCCCTAGTACACACACACACACACACACACACACACACACACACACACACACACAGAAAAAAGAAAGAAAGAAACCAAGGTTATCTGTACTCAGAGCTCCTAGGCATCAGCCTCCTTTCTTTTGGGGTTTGGTTCACCTTCTTCGTTCCCTTCAGGCATGCCCCATGCTCCAAAGCCTTTCTAATCCTTAAACAGCAAATTCTAATCTCCCTCCCACAAAACCACCGGAATTCACTGGAGCGACGCAGATTCACTAGTTGTCAGTGACCACACTTTTGGAGACTCCCTTGCCTCATACTTCTCAGATGCATTCTTGTCCCTTCTGAGCTATAGAACTTTGCTGGTACCCAGGCATATCCTGGTTTTCTTAGTTTTTCCATTATGCACATACTTGTTTTTTTTGTGGTACTGGGGATTGAACCCAGTGGCATTTTACCTCCAGGTTACACCCCCAGTCCTATTTTTTATTCTTTACTTTTGAAACAGGGTCTAAGTTGCAGAGAGCCTCACTAAGTAGCTGAGGCTGGCCGTGAACCTGGATCCTCTGGTCTCAGCCTCCCAAGTACTGGGATTACAAGCCTGTACCACCACACAGTCCAGCTCCATTATGCACATACTTTGTGAATTTATGCACATACTTTGTGAATATCCTTCATGGTAGCTGCTTTGGAGTGTGGCCCAAGGCACCTTCCTTAAATTTATGTGCAGATCTACACTTAAGGGTATAGATCTAAATCCTACCAGGCCCTGCAGGAGCCCAGCCCAGACACAGTTTTTTAAACAAGAAGCACACAGGGCTGAAGTGTGGTGCTAAAATGAGTGCTTACACCACCAAGGGAGAAAATAAAAAGGAAGGAAAGAAAAAGTAAAAGAAAAAAAATTGACCAGGAGTGTAGTGTAGCTCAATAGTAGGGTATATACTTAGCATGTGTGAGGCCCTGTGAACACTGTGCTCTACCACTGATCTACTTACAAAAACCAAACCAAACGACAACAAAAAGAAACACATGCGCTGGGCATGGACACCTGTAATCCCAGCACTTGGGAGGCTGAGACAGACAGATCCAGGTTCAAGGCCAGCCTCAGCAACTTAGTGAGACCCTCTGTCACTTAGCAAGATTCTTTCTCAAAAAATAAAAAGGGCTAGAGGTTGTGGCTCGGAGGCAGAAAGCCCCTGGTTCAATCCCTAGTAACCCCTCTCAAAAAAACCCCAAAAGTATAACCTTCTGCAAGACAACTAGTTTCCAGAATATGTTTTGCTAAGGACACACCAGGGATCTGCGGTTAGGCCAGATAGGCAAGAAACAGCCCTCCATTTATTTAGAAGTTTTGTTCTATATTTTATGTCTCTCCATCAAATTCCCTCTATACAAAGGGATGGTATTAATAAATGGTTTGGAAATCACTGCCTTAGCTCATATGGGTCAGAGCCAGGGCTGCTATCTTTTATGCGTGTTCTAGAACACATGATCCTTGAGGAATGGTGATGTACTGAAGCTGCAGATGGACAGAGAGGACGATCCTGGGACATAGCCATAGGAAGACCGAAATTGCACTGTGCACCCCAAAGCTTGGGCCTCTACTCTTCCATTCTGTGGTACCAGGGATTGTACCTGGAGCATTCTACCTCTGAGCTGCACCCCCAGCCCTTTTTATTTTTTTCTTTTTGAGATGGTCTAGCTAGATTGCTGAGAGTCTTGCCAAGTTCCTGAGGCTGGTCTCCAACCTGTGATCTTCCTGTTTCTGCCTCCCAAGTACTGGAATCACAGGTACCACCTGTGTGCCCAGCTTCATTGTCTTGATGGCCAGGAGCTCCAGGGCCTTTTGGAAGAGAAGCAGAAAGCCAAGGGCACTGAGCAGGGCTGCATCTCTCCAGGAACATCTATAGGCTGTGGTCCACCACCTGGCCCCAGACTCACAAGAGAAGATCCAACTGTGTACTCACAGGAGTGGAGTTTGAAGAGAAGCTTGACAGTGTAATCGTACAGGTGGCTGCAGTCCAGTATGACCTGGATCAGCGGTGCAAGGCGGCACTGTCCGGCTGTTGTCACCGACACAGAGCGGGACATGTCCAGGGAGTTGAACACTGGGAAATAAAAGGGGGAGAAAGGCAAGAGAGCGAGGCAATTATATGTGGCCTTGGCAGGGGGCAGAGGCAGAGGCCCAACCTACATCAAGGACCTGTTCTGTGCACACACCATCTCATCTAATTCATTCCTCCCTTATAACATTCTTATGAGACAAGAAAAGGTGTTCCCATTACATAGGTGAAGAAACGGAACCCAAGTTAGTGGGAGGGTCTTCACAAAGCCAAGAAGTGGCCGTGCTGAGAGGTGATGAGTTCGAGTGGCCACCAACGGCCTTTGCTACTGACAGCCAAGATGGTTGTTGTGTGAACAGGAGATGGAGGCTCTACTTTGTGTACAGTCCAGTAATAGCCCAGGATAGACTTGCTCCTGCTCCAGGAGAGCTCCTACAGTGGAAAATCCCTTCCTTCTGGTTTCTGAGGGGCTTCATAGTCCCTGACCCAAGTCTAATTAGAAAGACAGAACACAGCTGGGCATGGTAGCGCATGCCTGTAATGTAATCCCAGTACTTGGGAGGCTGAGACAGGAGAACTGCAAGTTCAAGGTCAGTCTCAGCAATTTAGCTCAGCAACTTAGACTGTTTCAAAATAAAATACTCGAATAGGGCTGGGGGAGTGCCAGCTTCCCAAGTATTGGGGTTATAGGCATGCACCACAATATCTGACTGATACATCACATATTTAAACCCATGGGGATGGTTGTGACCTCTCAAGGATTGAGAAATAGAATGAGACAGGCAGAGGTCCGTCCAAAACAGGGCTGAGGCTGCAAATATTTATTTATTTTTGTGGTACTAGGGATTGAAGCCAGGGGCATTCTACCTCTAAGCTGCATCCCCAGTCCTATTTTTAAATTTTTATTTTGAAACAGAGTCTCACTAGGTTGATGAGAGTCTCACTACTTGCTGAGGCTGTCCTCCAACCTACAATCCTCCTGTCTCAGCCTCCCAAGTACTAGGATTAAAGGCTTGTGCCACCTCACCAGGCTCTTCTAACATTTAGATGTCAGGAAGAGGAGGATGACTGAGAAAGGCCAAACAGTTAGGTAGAAGGAATACCAGGAAAGTGTGGTGTCCAGGCAGCTGTGGGAGGCAGAATGGCTCCAAAGATGTCCATGCTTCAGTTCCTGGAATCTGTGACTGCTACCTTACATGGCAAAGGGACTTCCTTGCAGATGTAATTACAGTCATGAAATCTGAATTATGTGGGCCCAATCTAATTACAGGAGTCCTTAACATCAAAGAGAGATGTAGCACAAGAGAAGGCAAGAGGATTGCAAACACACAAAGGATTAACTACACTATTGCTGCTTCTGAGACCAGGGGGCCACATAAGAGAGGCCTCTAACAGCTAAGGGTGGCTGCCAGCCAACAAGGAGACAAGGAGCTCATGCCTATAGCTGCAGAGATCTGACTTCTGCTGACAATGAGAATGACAGGCTCTTTTGCACCCACCCAAAAGTAGTAGTTGAGAATTACTACTTTTGTCTTTTCACACAGTCTTACTGTACCTGTCCACACTCACAAGATGTTAGCAATTATATAGTCTAATCTACCTATTATAGGAGAGGAAATAGAGGCCCAGAGACAGAAGCACCTTATCCTAAACTCACAAGGCAAGTGACCTGGACAAAGCTGAGCGATGTCCCTCAAATCATGCTAGAAAGCTTTCTCTGTAACATGTAAAGCTTAGGTCTTATCCTTTGCCTGGTATTTCTTTCTCCATCCTTTTACTTTTGACTTTCCAGCACTCTCATGTTTAAGACTATCATGTCGGGCATGGTGGCACATGCTTGTAATCTCAGTGCTTAGGAGGCTAAGACAGGAGAATTGCAGGTTTGAGATCAGCTTCAGCAATTCAACAAGACTCTCGGCAACCTAGCACAACCCTGTTTCAAAACAACAAAATAAAAATAGGGTTGGGGGGTGTAGCTTGGAAGTAGAATGCCCTTAGGTTCAATACCCAGCACCCCCTACCCACACACATAGAAGAACATGTTTCAGACTTTTCAATCCAAAGAGGAGATGGGTCACTGTTCAAGGATAGCCCTTGGTTTCATGGGATATCAGGATTTCAGGACTGAAAGCAGCCATGGAACTAGCCAATCCAGTTCTCCCTCTCATGCATGGTGATAACCCCTGACCTTTGGAAACACCAAATCTGGCTGTGGCAGTAAATGTGGCAAAAGTACCAAACAGGGATCAGAAAAAGGGACTCTTTCAGCCATGGCATCCCCAAGGCTTGCCACAGGGCTTACTGGGGAACAGAAAAGGTGCATGTGAGCTGGGCGCGGTGGCACACACCTGTGATCCCAGTGCTTGAGAGGCTGAGACAGGAGGATTGCAGATTTGAGGAGAGCCTCAGCAATTTAGTGAGACTCTCAGCAACCTAGTGAGACCTTATTTCAAAACAAAAAGGGCTTAGGGTGTAGGATGGAGGTAGAATGCCTCTGGGTTCAATCCTCAGTATGAAAATAAATAAATAAATAAAAAGAAAAAAAGGAGGATGTGCATTAGTCCTAGGTGACAATTGGAGAGTCCCAAAGGGCCACTGGGGTTCATCCTGGGAACACACCACTAGGATCAAAGGCTGATTCTTTCGAGAGCAGCAGGCAGAAGTACTGCTCTCTGCTCTCCCAAGTTCTGGAGAGGAAGTTCTGGAGGGATGCTTCTGCATTCACCCCTTGCCCAAGATTTCCCTTCCCGCACCAGCTGCCCGCTGTCCCTGGACATGTTGCATGTGGCATATAACATGACTTCCCCGGCAGTTCCACTGTGTGCGGAGCTGCCCGCAGGGAAGTCCGGAGCCGTGTGTGCTCTGTCTCCACTGACAGCATGAAGTCCCAGTTAACTAGGTTAGTCTGGTGGAAAAAAAAACAAAAAAAACAAAAAAAAAAACAACTGTTCTAATTAAAAGGCGGCTTTTCTTCTTGACACAAATTAAAAGTGGCTGTCACTGCAAGGCAGCAATCACATCTACTGGTTTCCTCGGGTTCTGCTCTGGCAAGGAACCACAGATGGAGCCATTCTTGAAGCCTTCTAGGAATATCCCTTGTTAACCAGCACCATCTACGGTGGTGTGACCACGGATAAGTTACTCAACCTCTCTGTGCCTCCAGGTGCTTTCCTGTAAAGCACAAGGGTTATGACAGCACATACCTCACAAGGGTCTTCTAAGACCAGTAAGTGCATGGCGCTGTGTGGTGATTCTCAGCTTTGGCTTTGTGGTTGACTAGGGTCATCTGGGGACACTGAAAAACTCCTAATGTCAGCCAACAACTCCCCAAACTCCATTCTGTTTAAATTGGTTTGGGGTAGGGTTGGGAGCATGAGTAGTTTTTAATATCCCCAGCCCTGGGTGATTTGACCATGCAACCAGGGTTGAAAATTGTATTCGCTACTGTATTTGCTAGCTCAGTGGCCATCCAGTGTCTACATACATCAGAATAGTAACACCCAGTAGAATTCTGTGAAGATGAAAATGTTCTCGATGCACCATCCAATATGCTAGCCACATGTAGTTACTTGAAATATGCCTGAAATGTGGCTTGTGCAACTGAGGACTTTTGAGTGTTATTTAATTGTAATCCATTTTTTATTTTTGCTGGTACTAGGGATTGAACCCAGAGGGCATTCTACATCTGAGCTAAACTCCCAGCTCTATTTTATTTTTATTTTGAAACAGGGTTTGGCTAGATTGATGGGAGTCTCACTATTTGCTGAAACTGTCTTTGAACCTGAAGTTCTCCTGTCTCAGCCTCCCAAGTACTGGGTTTATAGGCCTGTGCCACCATGCCTGTCTTAACTGTAATCAATTTAAATATAGATGTTCTTCAAATTATGATGGGGTTATATCCTGATAAACCCACCATAAACTGAAAATATTGTAAGTTGGAAATGCAATGAGTTCACCTAGCCTCTTCAACATCACAGCTTAGCCTGGCCCACCTTAAATGCTCAGGACACTTGTGTCAACCTGCAGTTGGGCAAAATCTAAACTGCAGAGTATCTCCTGTAATTTATAGAACAGTGCACGGAAAGTGAAAAACAGTGGTTATATGGACATGCTTTTGTACCACTGTAAAATCTTAAGTCCAATCATCATAGGTTGGAGATCATCTCTGGTCACATGTGGCTTGTGGCTCCCATATCAAGTAGTGCAGACCTGGGTGGGGGGTGATTGTTGAAACTCGGGCTCTGGGCACCCCCTCCAGAGACACTGGCTCAGCAGGTCTGTGGCAGGGCCTGTGAATCTCATTTTTAACACATTCTCAGGTGATGCTGATGCTGCTGTCTGGGGCTCACACTTTGAAAAATCAAGTGCTCAAAATAAATGTTCACTGCAATTTACCCATATTTCCTACAGTGTAGAAAACCAGTGGCTCCCTCCAGAGGTCAGAACTCCACAGGTCACAGACTCAGGAGCTGCAGAGGCTTGTCCTGACACCAGCTCTCTTGACTGCTGTGGCTGTCAGGTGTAGGCACCCGGATGCTAGGGTGGGGTGGAGCTATACACAACAGAGGGGTCTTTTTTTTGGGGGGGGGTTACAAGTGATTGAATCCAGGGGCATTCTACCTCCGAACAACCCTATTTTATTATTTTTAAAAATTTTTTTGCAGTACTGGGGATTGAACCCAGGGACATTCTACCTCCAAGCTACACCCCCAGTCCTATTTTTTATTCTTTATTTTGAAACAGGGTTTCACTAAGTTGTGGAGGGCCTCACTAAGTAGCTGAGGCTGGCCAGGAACCTGGATCCCCTATCTCAGCCTCCCAAGCTTGCACCACCACGTCAGGCTCTATATTTTATTTATTTATTTATTTATTTATTTATTTACTTACTTACTTACTTACTTACTTACTTACTTATTTGTGGTACTGGGATTGAACCCAGGGGCATTCTACCTCTGGGCTATGCCCCTAGTCCTTTATTTTATTCTTTATTTTGAAACAGGGTCTCATGAAGTTGCAGAGGGCCTCGCTAAGTAGCTGAGGCTGGCCGCAAACCCAGATCCCCCTGTCTCAGCCTCCCAAGTACTGGGATTACAAGCGTGCGCCACCACGCCCAGCTTATATTTTATTTTTGAACAGGGTCTTGCTAAGTTACTGAGAGCCTTGCTAAGTTGCTGAGGCTGGCTGTGAACCTGTGATCCTCCTGTCTCAGCCTCCCAAGTTCTGGGATTATAGGTGTGTGTCATCATGCCCAGTTAGAGGGGTCTTGATTTCAAACCAACACCCATGAGGAGTTTATGCAAAGAAGTGGGGTATCTTGACTCTAGAATATGCCATGTAACCAATTCACCCCCAATATCTCCATAGCCTTGAGCTAGGAGTTAACATCATGTGAATTCTGTTCTATTGCTTTTTCAGTGCTGCTCAATGCTGCCTATCTAAAACACACCTACTTTAATTTTTCTGTTGAGCACCAGCTATACACCAGCCAAAGAGGGAAGTGGGGCATGGTGGTGCTTGCCTGTAATCCCAGTACTTGGGAGGCTGAGACAGGAGGATCTCAGGTTCAAGGGCAGCCTCAGCAACTTAGCAAGGTCCCTCAGCAACTTAGACCTGTCTCAAAATAAAATAGGGCTCAGGGTGTAGCTCAGAATAGAATGCCTCTGAGTTCAACCTCTGGTACTAAGATAGATAAATAAATAAATAAATAAATAAACAAACAAACAAATGATCAGTAGGGCATGGTTCCCAATTTGGGGGAGGACCTCAGCATCTTGAGGTAATGACATAAGTGAACAACAGATATAATGACAGGGACAGGGATCACGGAATGTGGGACGAAAAGATGATGGAGCTGACCACCTGCATCCCACCCTCATCTTCCCGGCCTACTCAGATCTTCTCAGACGTTATCGCCTCCTCCACTTATTCACAATCCACCAGTCTATCAGGAGCTCACAGGATAATGGTAGAGCTTGAACCATGTGATTTGCTTTCCCAACTGGCTTTAAGAAGGGGGCTGGACCGCTGGGGCAGAACTTGGATCAACCAAGCAACAACTTCCACTCTGAATTTTCCCAAGGATGTCAATTCCTAGAATATAACTCATACCTGCCACTATAGTTTGGATAAATGCCCATGTGACGAAGGCTTGATCTCCAGTTTGAGGTGCTATTGGGAGTGGTGTGCCCCTGAAAGGGATATTGTGATCCTAGCCCGTACTCTTCCTCACTTTGCTTCCTAGCCACCATTCTTCCTGGCCACCACTTCTTTTGGCTTCCTCTGCTATGTGCTCCTGCCATGATGTACTGTGCTGCCACAGTCCTAAAGCATTGGGCCAAAGTGACCGTGGATTGAAACTCGGAGACCATGAGCCAAAGTACACCTTCCCTTCTTATAGGCGGTTTTATCTAAGGCATTTTGTTACAACAAAAGAAAGCTAACACACCCACACTCAACTCTAGCACATTTTAAAGCTAAATGTAAATGAGTTTTGAATTATTTACCTAGGCTCTTTCTACCCAAAGCTAAACATTTAAAAGTTAGTAACAGCTGGGCATAGTGGTGTACACCTATAATCCTAGTACTTGGGAGGCTGAGACAGGAGGATTGCAGGTTCAAGGACAGCCTCAGCAAGTAGTGAGACTCTCATCAACCTAGCAAGACCCTGTTTCAAAATGAAAATTAAAAAATAGGGCTGGGGCGTGGTGGCCCACGCTTGTAATCCCAGCATTTGGGAGGCTGAGACTGGAGGATCCAGGTTCTTGGCCAGCCTCAGCTACCTAGTGAGGCCCTCCACAACTTAGTGAGAACCCTGTTTCGAAATAAAGAATAAAAAATAGGGCTGGGGGTATAACTTGGAGGTAGAATGCCCCTGAGTTCAATCGCCAGTACCGCCAAAAAAAAAAAAAAAAAAAAAAAAA
>PVLC010010359.1:0-50660 GCA_004027655.1 Graphiurus murinus | reverse complement strand
AAAAGTCACACCTACTGACACCTGATTCTGGGCTTAGTTTCCACAGCTCTGAGAAGCAAATGTGCTCAAGCCACCCCGTCTGTGAGACTTTGTCATGGCAGCACCAGCAAACGGATACACTGACACATCAAGTCTGCATTTTGCATTTTGCATTAGCATTTTGCTCTGTTCACTCTATCATATGTCTGTTTATTTATCCATTTTTAGGATGAATTTCCAAGTGACTTGCAGACTTTGCCCACTTTCAAGCATAGTATAGATCTATGCTTGATTGACAGCTGAGGCTTGTTGTAGGAAGTAAAGAAAGGTGGAGTGGGGAGCATCATGGAATATTCTCCATTGCTGGTGCTTCACCAGTGGGCTAAGGTACTGCTCTCTGCTACAGTAAACAATCACTTCAGTGGGTGATCTAATCAAAGCTTATTTTTTAGCCAGTCATGGTGGCACACTCCTGTAATCCCAGTTCTTGGGAGGCTGAGACAGGAGGATCTTGCAGGGTCAAGGCCAGCCTCAGCAATTTAGTGAGACTCTCAGCAACCCTGTTCCAAAACAAAAAATAAAAATAAAAAAAGGGCTGAGAGTGTAGCTTAGAGGCAGAATGCCTCTGTATTCCATCCCCAGTACCACAAAATAAACAAACAAAATACCCTATCTTTTTCTCACCCTACACTCCAGTGGCATTCAACAGTGCAAGCCCTTTCCATGCCATGGCTCCACCATTGCTAGGGGCCAAGTCCTCTGTGCTCGGACAGAGCCATTGGCAAGAACAGTCTCATGCCACTGTTTCTTCTTACTACGGGGAGCTGGGAAACAGCCACTTCTCAGGGATCCCTCCAGTCTGTGGAAGAGGAAGCTCATCCCATGTGAGATGCTAGCTTTCTCTGTGCATTCCCAACTCTGAGAAGGTCCTGCGATGTTAAATCAGTAGCTGGGAGTTAGGAGTGGAGGTAGCCATCTGGCCAGGGAAGGGCCAGGCCAGAAATAAAGTGCCTGGCTCCATGTGACCAGCGAGAATAGCAGAAAGGATGCAAGTAGTCAAGGACCAGTGAGCTGTCCCCCAGGAGCTGGATAAGATGGCCATGGAAGGGCATCTCTTCACAGGACTGAGTGCAAGATGCCCTTTGAACCCTGACCTCAAATCTATACTAGCTGTGTGGCCCAGACCAAGTGACTTGTCCTTTCCAAGAGTAATTTTTCTCTTCCATAAAATGGAGATGATTGGTCATGAGGACTAAAGGTAATAATGCATGGAAAATGCTAAGTCTCGTGCCATCACTGTTTCATTGTGAGGATTTTGCCAAACAAGGGTCAATAGCAAGCACACAGCAGAGATATTACGCCTTTCTCTTATCTCAGAGAGGAGAATACTAATAAGTCATGGCCCTCTTCCTTCAGAATCTTTCTTAACACAATGTTCAGGAAATCTATACCAATCAGCATAAGTTATCAGATGAGAAGATTTGCCTTCCAAAGGTTATCTCTACATGCGGGTGGCATAGCAAGGACTTGGCACACAGCAAACATATAATAAATGTCTGTGGGCTCAAGAAGATTCTACTATAGGGCTCTCCGGAGGAAACAAAAACATCGCATCTGGAAGTGATGTTAAAGAAAAAAATTATTCTGGCATTTGTTAAAATGGTAAGAAAAACTATTCAAGGCTCTTGCCAAAGGTTTCAGGACTAGCACAATAGGAGGCAAAGGTCAAGGTCAGTCATGAGAACAAGTGGGGACTTGTAGGCAAGAAGCAGTTAGTAGTTTGAGTGAGTGAGTGAGTAGAAAATTACTAACAGGGAACATTCAATATAGGGGGATTCTGGCTAAACCATCTTAATAAAATTTCTGTTGAAGGCAGGCCAGGGTGATCAGAAATCAGGGGTGGGGAATGAGGAATTTGATCAGATATCAAAGGTGGGAATTGTCTCTTAACTGACTTACCAGGATTCTCTCTACCACTGGCTGCTGCCAGGATGGACACAGAAGCCCAAGTTTGAGGCCTAGTCAAGAAGAGGTTAGGAGAGCCTCCCCGAAGTTTGGTTGAGAGTCTTTGTGAGTTGGCAGCTAGAAGCCAGGGTTCTCCAAGTCTCTGCCACCCTAGATTTGGGGATGGGACAACAGATTGGAAGTGCCAAGGACTACTGGGACCCAAGGTTCTGCCCCCAGATTGCACACATCTTTGCCTCTGGATCTCTGGGAAGATGTATGGGTTATCTAAGCCACCAAAAAAAAAAAAAAAAAAAAAAAATCTCTGTACGGTAGCAGCAGTGGGCAACGTGGCAGGAGGAAAATACAGAGCAGAATCCACTTTGGCCCCAACCTGCAGCCAACAGGCTTGTGTGTGGGGCAGCGGGGTGGAGCCTCTGCAACAGCTCCCAGGAAGGCTGTATTCCAGAAATGGTCTTCTGGCCTGCTTGATAAATCCCAGGGCTGCAATTAAGACAAAATCAAAATACTGTGAATATGACACCTGCTGACAGCTGCAGGAAGGCCCCAGAAACTCCTACTATGAATTAGATTTTTCAGGCAGCTCTGCTATGGTGAGCGGGTACCTGGACCAAGGCACCTGAGGGAACTTGAGAGCAAAGATCACTCCCCAGGGTGAAGAAGAGAGATACTCCATCACCATTGGGGCACTGGGGAAGAATTGTAGCCCCTGGTAGAAGCCAGAGCTGGAAAAGGCTCAGAGCTCTTCTGGTCCAATACTCCTCCTTTGCATCTGGACAATTTAAGGACCAGATGGGAAGTAAGTCATGCAAATTCACACTATAAGTTACTGGCAGGGCTACAGAACAGGGTTCCTAATTCCCAGGCTGGCACGCTCAGTCGAAGGGCAGCTGAAAGGTCGAGTATATCGCTGGGCACAATGGTGCACGCCTGTAATCCCAGTACTTGGGAGGCTGAGACAGGAGGATCACAAGTTGTAGGACAGCCTTAGCAACTTAGCAAGACCCTTAGCAACTTAGTGAGAATCTGTTTCAAAAGCAGAAACGGTGTCTGCCCAGTCACCATCTCTCACACCTGCTAGGTGCTCACCAAGTGCTTCTGAGTGGATGAAACATAAGCAAAAGAATGAACACAATAAATGTCCTTTCACTTGAAGATTATACCAAACGGGTCCAGCAAACCACAGCCTGTGGTCAAATACAGCCTGTAAAGTGTTTTGGGAACACAGCCACTCTCATTACTTCGTGTGCCATGAATGGCTGCTTTCAGGTATAGTGGCAAATTCAAGTTGCAACGGAAACCATGTGACTCACAAAGCCTCAAATCTCTTGTATCTGCCTTTTTTTATATTAATTGGTGCATTGTAATCATACATGTTAGGTACAAGCTGATAAAGGCATATATGCACACATTTCTCATTTAACCCCTTCCCCAATTCCCACCACACTCCCTCGCCCTCCCTCCTTCTCAAGTTCAGTTTAGTGATTGACTTTGATATATTTGTGAAAGTACATCATGTGTATCTTCCTTTTGCTGATTTTGCTGTGGTTTATGGTCTTTACTAAGCTGGTTAAAACAACAGTGCATATTGCTAAATGCAATCTTGTTTTTATGATCAAGAAATTACGTGTGTGCATGCTCATGCATTGGGCATGTCTATAAAGTATTGGACAGATTCCAGCGTGTATCTGGTACATACCACTTTGTTATTTTAAAGGCAGGCTTTATTCAAAAGAGTTTAGGGCTAGGGGTTTAGTTCAGCAAAGCACATGTTTTGCATGCACAAAGTCCTTTCTGGGTTCAATCCTTAAAGCCAAAATAAAATAATAGACAGATGTAGTGGAGCACTGTACTTGGGAGGCTGAGACAGGAGGATTGCAGGTTCAAGGCCAGCCTCAGCAACTTAGAGAGGCCCTCTGCAACTTAGTGAGACCCTGTTTCAAAATAAAAGAATAAAATAGGGCTTGGGGTATAACTAAGAGATATAATGCCCCTGGGTTCTACCCCCAGTAACAAAAAAATGAGCAAATAAAATAAGGTAAAATGGTTTGCCTTCATGCATTTTTTGGAGAGGGAGAGGGAGAGAGAGAGAGAGAGAGAGAGAGAGAGAGAGAGAGAGAGAGAGAGAGAGAGAGAGGAGAGATTATTGTTTGTGTTTTGTTGTTGCTGTTGCTTTAAGTGAGTTTGGCTTTACTGGCAGCACTTTGGCACAGACACAGTGAGGGCTGAGCGGAGGCCCTTGGCCACCAGGGTCTTCCCTGAACCAGAGGAGGGCAGAGCCTTCTTGGATGCTCCGGGGGTTGACTGTGAACCTTGCCAGAGTAGTATTGATGAGGCAGTTTTTGATCCAAATGAAAAGCTGCTCCATTTCCTCTCGGCTTACCAAGGTGATCCACATCCTGGGGCTCCCAACCTCACATCCTTCCCTGGGCAGAGGGCACTCTGTCTTCTATACCAGTCCCACAGGAGCACTTGCTCCTGTGACCAGGGTCAGTCTGCCTACTGGTTCCTGCTCCCAGGATCTCAGAACAGGCCCTGGGTCCCAGACGGGCATCTGGGGCTGAAGCAACATCAGAGTGAGGACTGGCTGACTCCCACCCTCCATGCCAAGCAGACCAGGTGCAAAGAGCACTCGGGGGAGTGACAAATCGCAGCGTGTATCCAGCTTGTGTTCCCAGGCCAGTCTGCCTTGGGCCTCACCCTGCGATGACAGGCCCCTCGTTCAGCCTTGCCCATCTGCTCGCCCTTTCTGGACTGCTCTGCTACTCAGCTTGCTGCTTGGGTGAGTTGTGTGTGATTGCGTGCGCCAGCATGAATTGTTTGGGGAAAGAACTTGGAAAGCAGATGTATCCCGAGAGCTTTTAGCAGACTTTAGCATCTTTAGCTTCTCAACCAGTGTTGGAATCGCAGTGAAGGGGTTTGACAGTGGGGTCAGTGATGACCTTGAGTATATGCCCCTGTGTGCCATGCACTTTTAAGTGCCCTCTTTGTGACCTTGATTTCAGGGTGGTGGGCCAGTGGCTTCTCTTCCCTTGGCTTTGAGGTAAAATCGTGTTCTGTGGTCTATGGCTCTCCAGGCCAACTGGTTTAGGGAATGTCACTCAGAGACAGCAGCCACCACATCACCAGGTCATTTTCTTTGCAGGCCGTGTCCTTGCCTGCCCCACCCCACCCCCGTCCACTTGGGATGCAGACCACAGATAGCCAATTTTTACCTTGGTCTTTCAGAGAAGTTCAGATGACTTCAACTTTCAGGACCAGAATTTATTTTTCAAGGTTGTGTGATCAGTGCATGGCGAAGTGGGGGTATTGACGTTCTAGGGTACAGCCTTCTCTGGAATGTGTGAATCATGGAAAACTTGGGCAAATTGCAACTAGTTAGTGTGAGAATGTCACTATTATCCAACCCACGGCCAGAGCACTTGGCGATGGCATGGAGAGTGTGCCCTCTGCCCTCTCTCCCTCCCCCCAGGTCTCCTTCTAATGACAGTTCATGTGGGTAGGGAAGGCCCCAAAGCAGGAAGAGGAAGTAAGAAGTTGTATCGTCTACCAACTGGACAAGCAGGTGCAGAATCATCAACATGAGAGCTATGTTTGTTATTTTCCCAACCTAATAAGGAAGGATTTCTTCTCGTGTCCCTTCTTTTCTTTGATGGTTTCTATTGTCACGTTGGCCTGGCCTGAGGGGGTTGCCTGATGGAGGAGGTAGAAATGGAAAAGGCTACCTATAAGGGCCTATTTGTGGGCTAGTCTTGAGAGTGGGGAGATGAAAATGGACATCATGGGGATCTGGGTGTCACATTTGCTTTTAAAAAAGGACTTTGGAGATGGTTTAGGTAAAAGCCCTTGTGATATTGATGAAGAAATTGAGTCTCAGGTCAAGGAAGTGAATTGTACCATATCACATGGTGACTTGCACCCAGACTCACACTCTGATGCAAGTCCCTATATTTCCAAAAGTAAGGTAGTATGAATCAGCTTCCAAAGATGTGCCTCAGTTCCTCAAAATGAAACAGGAGAAAGGTTCTTGTCTGAGAGTGAATATTAAATCCAAAGGACAAAACTAGCATGAACATTGGGAAAAGAACTCACTTACCAAAAGCCTACATTAGACAAGCACCCATAATTTGGCAATACAGTGGTCACTATAGTACAATTTCAGTGGCTTTAAGTGAGGGCAACCAGTCCTGAAATTCCGTGAGAGTTGGCATTTCCAAGGCAGTTGCCTAGGGCTGAGCCACATGGTACACCCAGGTTTCTGCAGGCTCCAAGTACATACACACACAATGTTTCCATTACAACAGAGTGGACTGGGGCTTTTCCAGGCTGGACCCTGAGCTCAGCATGATTCCAACAGAGACAGCATAGTCCTGAAAGGGACCCACATGCCACTTGATGACACCAAAATAGACATGTGAAGTCCTGGCTTAGCTGATGGGGGTGGGGGTGTGCTCTTAAACACATCCACCTGATGGAAATACTCTAAGCTGGAATTAGCTGTAAATAAACTAGACTGTGCTAAAAACAAACAGCTCCAGGGAGTTGGGGGAGGAGCAGTAATAGATTCCTTCACCTGCTGAGAATGAAGAAGAGTGAGGAGGAAGGGGGGAGGAGCAACGTAAATGCCTCAGCAGAAAAAGCAACTGATTATGTTCACTGAAGAAGTCTCCAGTTTCCAGGAAGAAATAAGAGAAGCAATTGCCTTACATGATACCAGATGCTTTATCAGTGGATGCCACACAGGGTGCTGGATAAAGGAAGACATTGGAAGCCATATATGGTTTGGAAAAATAAAGGGGGATGAGTGTAAATTAGCCATGGGGACCTGCGTGTAAATTTGCACGTGGGCCTATCAGTCTCCCAGATGTTCCTGGCTGGGAGCAGTTTTTGTTTTGGGGAGAGTGGGGGGGGGAGTGGGGAGGTGTGGGCATGTGTCTTTTTTTTTTTTTTTTTCAGTATTAGGGATTGAACCTAGGGGCATTTTTTTCTCTGAGCCACACCCTCAGCCCCATTAGATTGCTGAGGATGGCCTCAAACTTGGGATTCTCCTATCTCAGTCTCCCAAGTACTGGGATTACAGGTATGCACCACCACGCATGGCTGAGGGAGGCTCTAAAAGGGTCCTGGGGTTTGGTGTGCACCAGCCAGCTTTCTCCACATGCCCCAAGTAGGGTCGAGCAACTGAAGCTGCCCACTCCAAGTTACTCTACACTCTAGGAAAGAATTGGCATTAATATCAAGTTCTATATCAAGTTTATTTTACCACTAAGAAATAGCAGGACACCAACCACAGATGGCACCATTCTGTGAGCTTGAAGGATCAGGCCAAAAGCAGAAGCATCCTAAAATCATAACCAAACACAGACAAAAAAAAATAAGACTATCATCCAGCCACAAAAATGACTATGCCCCTATCCTTGCGAATATGAGTGATTGCTGCTGTGTACCAATCATGGCTTTAGTCTTGCTTCACATCCTTCCCTCTTCTAGAGAAGAATGAAGGTGCCCAAGCATAAGGTAGTCTTTGCTTCCTGACAGCATCCAATCCAGAGAATAGTCAGGTTTTACTTCCTTATAATCTACCCAAATCACCTAGCAAAAACCCTAATCCTAGAATAAATCCTAACATTCTCTTACCGAGATGCTTCCAGTTCTTCCTGGTGTATGTTCACCCTCGTGCAATGAGTCAATCAACCCAGTTTGGCTGGGCTACAGGTGTGTTTGGGGGGTCTTTGATTGAAGACATTGATACAATAGTCTCAAGTAGTTATTATGGAAGCCCCTTGCCTCCTTTTGGACCTTTGTTTTTACCCCAAATCGTCATAGTGTAGATTTTAAAAGGAAAAACTCTGAAAGGAGATTGCCTGGGTTCACATGTGGGCTCTGTCATCTACTAGTGGTATGACTTTGAGCAAATTGCTTAATTCATCCCCTCAGTTAAATTCATTGCCTCAGTTAATTGACCTATAAAACGTGATGCTGATGATGCTGATGATGATGATGATAGTGCTTAGTTCTTAGGGTTTTGGTGAGGATTAGGCAAATTTATATGCATGAACCACCTAAATGATGCCTTGCATATAGTAAGTGTCATTAAACATTTGTGGAGTGCCTATGGTCTGCCAGGTATACTGTTAGACCCTGGAGGTGAAAACTGGCTCCTGTCCTCCCCGGAAGCACAATTTAGTCGGGGAGATACAAGGAATCAGTTTTACACCATGGAAAAGAGCTAATATAGTAATAAACCCAGAGGGAAAAAACCCACAGCAGGGCCACCCAATCTTGACCTGAGAAGTCAAGGAAAGCTTCCCAGATCTGTGAGGCATGTGGTGAACGATTCTGGTATGAAGTAGAGGTAAGGGTACCATCATGAGACCCAAACTGGGAACTAAAAAATTATGGGTTTGGGCAATTATGGATATTGCAGCTATGAACTCCATTCAACAGTAACTATAAATACCAGCCTGGATGACTCCCAAAAGTGTTGTGTTGAGCAAGAGAAGCCAAACAGAAGAATTCATATTGTGTGTCTCTATTTATATAAAATTCAAAAGTAGGCAAGAAAAATTCCTGGTGTTACAATTCAGGATGGTATCAGGTGGGGAGCCCAGAGATTGGAGTTTAAGGGACTTCTGGTGCTGGAGAGTTCTTTTTCTTGATCTGGGCGCTAGTAGAAATATGTTGGGCTATAATTTGTGCACTTTGTAAAGGCATGCTTCAACATTGAACATGTGTTTACATTGAACACTGGAGACTCAGCTTGAAAATCAAGCTCTACAGGTTCAGGGCTCTCCCTTCATCTCCTCACACTTGGAATTAGGCCACCTATGTATTGAGACATTAAACTGTGACTTTCTAGTAAGATGGGTGATACTTAAATGTGTGTAGAGTCTCTGTTTTAAATCATGAGTGTGTTAGTTAGCTTTTCATTGCTATGACCAAAATACCCAATAAGAACGATTTAGAAGGAAAAAGGTTATTTTAGCTCATGGTTTCAGAGGTCTCAGCACATAGCCAGCTGGTTCCATTTCTTTGAACCTGAGGTGAGGCAGAGCATCATAGTGGAGAGTGTGGTGGAGGAAAGCTGCTCAACTCATGACAGCTGGAAAGGAGAGAGGGGGAGAAGGGAGCCTGGGAGAAGATAAACCCTTCAAGAGCACAGCTTCAGTGACCTACCTCCAAGTAGACCATTCAGCTATCAATGGATTAATCCGTCAATTGGATTCATCAGAGCCCTAATGATCCAACCATTGGTGAGAAGCCCCACCTCTGAACCTTGCTATATTGGGGGACTGACCATGCTTTCAACGCAGGAGCTTTTGGGGGACACTCCAGATCCAACCATGATAATGGGTCTGAGTATTTGGAATCAGTTAATACTTCCTCTAACCTGGTGCCTCCCTGTCCATGCAATTTCCTCCTAAGTACAGTTAGTAACCAAAGTTACTAGCAAACACTTCCTTCTCTTCAACTACTGGGTGCCATATGAGTCTGTCCGAACTTTGCATTGCTTACTGTATTGACAAAGTGACAAGTTAGTCTCTGAAGAAGGAGAAATGAATCTTCTATTGGTCACAACATTCATATCATCTTAATTCAGCAAAAGCAAGGGAAGGGCAATGTCAAGGAGCAAACAAGAGGTCTATTCACATCTGTAATAGGTTAGAAATGAGATTTGGAAGTCTGAGGTGGCCACTAGGGTCTCCCTTGGGCATTATAGGCAAACTAGAAGCCCTACTCATGACCCCATGCTAATGAGCAGCAGTTTTCTCTGAACAGCCCTTCCTGCTCTAGATCAAAAGAAGCGTGGCAGCCACAAAGCATGCTGCCTGCTGACGCCTCCTCCACCCCCGCTGTTCCCACCACCATTCTTCAAAGGGGGCCGAAATCCGGTGAGTACTTAGGACTTGTGAGAACATAGAACTCTGGCCTTCTCAATGCCCACATCATCCCCCATGGGCTGTTTCCAGAATCTGAGAGAGTCAACTCTTTACTTTCACTCTGAGGTTGAGCCCTAGAATGGACAGTTTGCAGTTTCTGGGACATATCCGTCCTGCTCTCTTAAACCAGTGATTGGAGGAAGGTCTTAGCTAGGAATTGAATTTGACAAAGTTCCCCACCTTTTTAAAAACAATGAGGTGGCAGAACATGGTGGCACACACTTGTCATCCCAGTACTTGGGAGGCTGAGACAGGAGGATCACAGGTTCACAGCCAGCCTCAGCTACTTAGTAAGGCCATCCACAACTTAGTGAGACTGTGTTTAAAAAAAGAATAACAAATAGGGCTGAGGATGTAACTCGCAAGTAGAATGCCCCTGGGTTCAATCTCCAATACCACAAAAAAGTTAAAAAAGAATAAAACAATGAGGTGAATTTAAACTTTCTAGATTCCTATCCAATGTTCAGATATAGAATTTCCCCCTTTATATGCCCCCCATGTATCTGTGAAATTTGGGGGGATGAAGATGAGGGAGAAGGATAAAATGGGGAACAGCAGCTAGAAATGGAGAAGGGGGATAGAGAGAGATTAGATAACAGGAACCAAAATACACTTAGATAGAAGGAGTAACTTCTAGTGTTCTACAGCAAAATAAGGTAACTATAATCTACAACAACTTATGATATATCTCAAAATAACTAGAAAAGAAGAGCCCATCTGGGTGTGGTGGCGCACACTTGTAATCCCAGCACTTAGGAGACTGAGACTGGAGGATCCGGGTTCACGGCCAGCCTCAGCTGCTTAGTGAGGCCCTCCGCAACTTAGTGAGACCCTGTTTCAAAAATAAAGAATAAAAAAATAGGTCTGGGACTGTAGCTCAGAGGTAGAATGCCCCCAGGTTCCATCCCCAGTACCGCAAAAAAAAAAAAAAGAAGAGCCCAATGGTTCTTAACACATAGAAATGAGAAAGGTTTGGAAAGGTGGAAGTGCTAATTACCCTGATTTGATTTGATTTGATCATTATATATTATACACATGTATCAAATTATACTATACCCCATAAGCATGTACAAATACTATGTGTCAATTAAAGAAAAAAAGATTTCTTCTACAGACTAAGACTTATGTAGACCATATCCACGAAGTGACATAGGAAATAGACCTCCTATAGGCACACTGAGGTGTGAGAGGGGGGACAGATTTTAGGAAGAGAGGAAAAAGTGAGGAAAGGAGCAGGATTCAGGACCTAGAAGAAAACAGGCCAGGGCATTCCAGGGACTTGGGACTCTATGGTCTTTCTGAAGTCTACTAGACCTATGCTATTCAATACCACAGCCACTAGCCACATATGGCTCTCGGGCACTTTCAACATGGCTAGTTCAGGTTGAGATGAGCTGTATGTAAGTGTGAAATACACACTGCAGTTTGGAGATCTAGTATTTTACAAAAAGAATGTCAAATACATCATTAGTAGTGGGGTATGATGGTGCATGCCTGTAATCCCAGTACTTGGGAGACTAAGACGGAAGGATTGAAGGTTTGAGGACAACCTTAATAACCTAGTGAGACCTTGTTTTAAAACAAAGGAAAAAAAAGCTGAAGATGTAGCTCAGAGGTAGAATGCTCCTGGTTTCAATCCTCAGTACCATGCACACACACAAAAATTAGTAATTTTTATAATGAATAGATGTTAAAATGATATTTGAGTATGAAGGGTTAAATTAAATTAACCCTTAACAAGTGAAATTAGTTTCACTTGTTTCTTTTTACCTTTTTAAGAAGTAAATATAAGCCGGGCGTGGTGGCACACGCTTGTAATCCCAGCATTCGGGAGGCTGAGGATCCAGGTTCGAGGCCAGCCTCAGCTACCTAGTGAGGCACTCCACAACTTAGTGAAACCCGGTTTCAAAATAAAGAATAAAAAATAGGGCTGGGGGTATAGCTCGGAGGTAGAACGCCCCTGAGTTCAATCTCTAGTACTGCAAAAAAAAAAAAAAAAAGTAAATATATAGATAACAGAAAATTTAAAACTACAATGTAGCTCTCATCAGTGGCTTCTCAGAACACACACTGGGGTGTCAGGGAATTGCCAGTCTTGGACCTGACTCTGGAACAGGGTGGTGTCCAGGAAGGTGACCCTTCCTGTGTGCCCCCAAGTGTGACCTATGACCCTATGTTGCTTTGCACTGAAGCTTCTCTCCCCAGACATGAAGAATCTCCTCCTGGAACTGGAGACCTCACAGTCCCCATGCAAGCGAGGCTCACCGGGCTCCCCTGGACCCCCAGGACCCCAGGTTGGTGTGCACTACCGGACCCCTTCCTGCTGTCTTCCATTCAGAGCAGGGGAGCCCACTGGGCTCTTGTTGTCTGTCCTTTTTAATGCAATGCAGGGCTGGTTTTCCTTTTCTAGCTTACCTGTAGCTTCAGAGCCTCCTGGATAGAGAGCTGGTTCTCCTCTGGGTGAATTCTAGCCTCCCCATTATGATTTCCTCATCTAGGCAAGGGAGGTAATGATTGCTCCTGCCATACTATATGTTGGGAGGACCAGATGAGATACTGCCAATTGGATGCATCTATTTAGTTACTATCAAACACTTGATGCTGCTGGGCTGATGTAAACATTGGCCCTACCTGTGGAGCCAGGGGTACAGCATTTCGTGCAGGAAAATGGAGGTAACAGGAACTTGTTACTGGGCTCCTGATATTGCTACCATTCATACTTCAAACAGGTTTTGCAAGGTACACATCTACCCACAAATCATAGGGATACAGTGGGGCCCTGGGGGATTTTGATGGATTTCTCTCTGCAGTCCTGAGGACTTTGGAAAAGAGTTACCAGCAGAGTATTTCACAGACATGTGAGAAGAAAACAGCTGCATTCTGACTGTGGGTGTGCAAAGCTTTGGCACAATGGGTTCTAGATTCCCTTAGCTGGACTTGCCCCATTCCTGTGGCCTGGGAATGGGACAGAAATGTACTGTTTGTTTGCTCTCACTCTTTGTGTCTTAAAAAATGAGACCTTTGCTGCTGAAAGTGAAAAAGAGAGAATTATTTGGCACCTGGTACCCACAAATCAGCCATGGGGGTTTCTAAGTACCTTGCTGCTGTATGCAAAACCTACCTTCCCTCTTGTCAGGGTCCCAGGGGAGCTTGGTAAGAATAGCTGAAAAAATATGAAAGGCAGTGAAGCATCCTGTTTTCAACAACCAGGATTTCTTCAACTCTTTAGTCGCGCTCAAGCACTCTGGATTTTTCAAGCAACCAAAGAGGTCCCAGGGACAAAACTAAAGTCAGAGAGTGGATGGATGAGTATTGCAATCATGGTACTGCTGGAAACATAGTGCCAAGAAAGCAGAGGAGGAGGAGGAATAGAGAGGCAGGGAGCAGCCCCTGGAGCTGCACAGCTATACTGAGAATAAGGCTCCTTCCACAAGGGCCCAGTGTGCCAAGCACCTCATTCCCACCCCAGCAGCCCTGCCTTGGTTCTGTATATTCCTTCTTCACTTCTCGTTTGATTGTGTAGGGTCCACCGGGACTTCCTGGCAAGATGGGACCAAAGGGAGAAAAGGTATGAGCCACTACTTCAACCCACCTCTCCTAGTGTAATTGCAGCTTGTTTTATGGGAATGCCACTGAGAATTTTCTGGTTGAGATTTCAAAACATGTGCTAATTTTGTCTATAGTGTGTGAGGATGGGCCCCCGATCAAGGGCCTGCTGCTGTGAATATAGGATGCACTCGCAGTAGCAGCCCACTGGTTTGGTCCATTGGCATAGCAGAGGTGCTGTGACCAGCCAAGTTACTGGCCAACTGGCTGTACCACACAGTCATGTCCAGTCACCAGCCCTTCTAAGTCCTCTGCTTCCAGAACTTCTCTTTTGAAGCTATCTCTGTTAATCTGTCTTCTCAATTCACAGGGGGAGCTTGGCCGACCAGGAAGGAAGGTAAGGCCCCTGCTGCTCTGTCAGCATCACACGTGTGTGTGTGTGTGTGTGTGTGTGTGTGTGTGTGTGTGTGTAACCAGCAGTAGATCCTGTGGCCACCAGTACCCAGGCGATGGTGCTGTTATCCCAATGGTAGTAGCTTTACTCTCTCTTCCAGCTGGAACCTGCTACTGCCTAGTATTCAAACTTCCTCCACTCAGGCCATCTGTCCTGCCACCATCAGAGACACCCTCCAAGGCCCCAACCAGCACACAAAATGACTCTCACTATTTGATTAAACTGGAATAAAATGTCAAAACAGAAAGAAACAAATGACCTTTGCTTTTTGCTCCAGCTAAAATAAATGGGAGTTACTTAAGGTCCCAATGACTCCGAGTATACCAAACACATGTTATCAGGACTCTCATTAATGTTGCAAGGGAGTAAAGCAGCAGCCTATTTTACTCGCTGCAGTCTGTGGACACTGGCACTGAAATTCCAGGTCTTGTAATTGAAAGAAGTGCACAACTTTGGCCAACTAAGATGCCTAAGGCTCTAAATAGAAATCAATATTCCTGGTTAAATGTTTTAATCAAATGGTTTCATTGTCAATGGGAGACCTTTGCAAGATACAGATGACAACTCCAGCCACAGCACAGCAACAGTCAAAGTGGTAGGCTGGAAAGGATTCTGGGTTGGTCCCCATGCTCAGACAGAACAAGGGCCCATGTTGATGTCTGTCACAGATGTGGGAGGCAAGAGTAGATATCAGTACGCATGCTAGCATTTGGAATCTCTGAGCCCTTGGATCTTTAACTATCTGTGGAATCAGCTAGTGGGTACAAAGGGCAAGATAGAAACCTAGTCCACGCTCTCATTCTCTCTTGCAGGGCTTGTTCTTCCATAGCCCTTGGTTTACACTGGGTTTTCTAGAAGCAGAGGCATTGAAAAGTGAATAAAGTATTAAGGGATGCCTCCAGCTTGTGGAGAGTGGGAGAAGCCAAGCAAGGGTACAATATAAGGTGAGGTCCAGCCTCAGCAGCCTGATCACTAGGGAAACTCCAAAAGGTACATTGCTTAGTAGCTTGTCCTTCCTTGAGGTAAAGAATCTGAGCTATTGCCTACAGAAAGGGGATAAATTTCTGAACAGTTCCAATTGCTAAAGTTGCAGGTTGCAATGAAGACTCCTTCGCAGCAAGGAGGCTAGCCACTGGGAATGGGTGCTCTGAACAGGTAAAAGGACCTTGAGAGAGTGCCAACAGCATCTGCTACTGCCCCCCCACACACACACAAAATGCTATCTCAATCCACAGCACATCCTCATGGAGAACCCACTAGAGTACAGGGGACTTTACGGCAGGTGGAGGTGACGAAGATTGAAAAACAAAGAAATTTAGTATTACCCTTTCCCATTATCCTCCATTTCTTGAGTAAAATAAAATCTTGGCTGGGGTTGATGGTACATGCCTTAGGAGACTGAGACAGGAGGATCACAAGTTCAAGCCCAGCCTTAGCAATTTAGTGAAACCTTCCGCAACTTAATGAGACCCTGTTTCAAAAATAAAATAGGGCTTAGGTTGGAGCTCAGAAGTAGAATGCCCCTGGGTTCAGGAAGGAGGGAGGGAGGGAGAGAGAGAGAGAGAGAGAGAGAGAGAGAGAGAGAGAGAGAGAGAGAGAGAGAGAGAGAGAGAGAGAGAGAGAGAGAGAGAGAGAGAGAGAGAGAGAGAGAGAGAGAGAGAGAGAGAGAGAGAGAGAGAGAGAGAGAGAGAATGTGTTTTGTGATACTATATGACATCAAGGATAACTTAAACCTAAGTGTCCCAACTTTCTAGGTCCTTGGAAGGTGGGGATGAGGCTCATGGGGGCCATGTTTAGAGATCCAATACTCATATCTGGGCCCCAGATACTCTAGAAAGGGGGAAACATACTCAGTAATCCTGACTTTTGTTCTTGGTTTTTGAAGGGTAGACCTGGCCCTCCAGGTGTTCCTGGCCTGCCTGGGCCTGTTGGCTGGCCTGGCCCTGAAGGACCCAGGGTAAGTATGTTATGCTCCTGGGGCTCATGTGGCATCAGAGCAAGAGGGGGAACGATGGCAGCTGCCCTGGAACATAGAGGATAAGTTCCCCAAGTGAGGAAGAAGAAAACAGTTTGGGGACTACCCACAGGTCACTTGGCCTGCAGACACTGGTGAGTGCAATGGCAGGCTCTACCCCTCCTCCACAGAGGCCCTGCTTCTCCTCTGACTTAAAATTTAGCATGCTATTTTTCGGTGTCTCTTAGATGACCCAAAGGGCACTGATGTCTGAGAAGCTCTTACCTGCCATGCTGATCTGGCAGGGGGCGGAGGGTGGAGGGTGGAGGGCTGGATGACTGGAAGGATGGCAATCCTATATCAAGAGAGATATTGCCAAGTACTATTAAAATCCCCTTCCTCGGAGAGAGTTTAGAAGCTAACACAGCCACATCCATTTCTCTGTTGCTGTTCTTCTCACTGCTGGTCATAAATACAGGCTGCAGAGGCTGTGGCTTGGGAATTTTACCTGCAGAAGTCAGGGATAGGCAGGTGAATGTCACCAATTGCTCTGATTCCTGAACTGGTTGTACTACAAGAGTAGAAAATTGTTTCCAATCCTCTTAAGAAAATCCTAAGGATATTTCTTTTTAAAATTCACTGTTTATAACTGAACTGTCTAATGTGGCAACCAGTAGCCACGTGTATCAATTGAACCCTTAAAATGTGATTAGTGCAACCGAGGAACTGAGTTTTTAATTTTAATTCATCCAAATTTGAACTTAAAAACCTTTACTCAATCCAGTTATTTGAAAACTTTCAAGGTATGTTTGGAGCAACTTGAATGTCCGATTCTACTTTTTCAACTAGATTTCATGAAATCAAAATCAGATCAAATATTTTTGAATGAAAATTTAGCTTCTGAATTTAGATATTCCTTAAATGGAAAACATACAACAGATTGTAAATATTTATTGTGAAAAACAGAAAGTAAAATATTTCATTATGATGTACTTACAAGATCACATCAAAGTCAATCACTAAACTGACCTGAAGAAGGTGGGAGAAGGAGGGAGGGGGGTGGAAATTGGGGAAGGGTTAATGAGAAATGTGTGCATGGATGTCTTTACCTGTACTAGCTTGTACCCAACAAAGATGTGTGATTAACCCTGTTGTACCCAAGAAATGTATAAAAATCCATGCTAAAAAAATAAAAAAATGAAAAATGAAAAAAAAAATTAAAAATAGAAAAAAACAGAAAGTAAAATATTTCATTAATAGCTTAATATTGATACATGTAAAAAATGATAATTTGATTAAGTTAAACTAAATAAGATATTGATTTAAATGAAAATAAATTTTAAATAAAAACATTAATTTTATCTGCTCATTTTTACCTTTCACATGACTTCTAAAAAAACACTTAAAATTCAATATGTGTCTCATCTTTATCAGTTAGTGCTGGTAATGAATTTTTAGTATAGAGGATGTTGGAAGTTCCAACTGCAAATTGTTCCAAGGGGCAACAGAGTTCACTCATAAGTCTTAGCCCCCCCCCCTCTCCACAGTACACACCCAGAGGCTGATGTCCACTCTACCTGGCTGAAAACCTAGGGTGAAAGTGTATGGAAATATCTGAAGGACCTTCCCTACACAGAGAGCAAAACAGGCAAAAGTTTGTATGCTGAAGTTTGTCTTCTGGGGCCCTAATGCCACATGCTTTCTCCCCACCCTCTCATAACCCTTTCCAGAACAAATCAAGTATCACCATTTATAGTATCTTAGTGAGTATTTAGTTTGGAGATCTGCTCCATCTTGGCATTTTCATTTTATAAATGCCAGAATGAAGGGAGGAGTAGGAATCCTTGGTCCCCTGCAAGGGGGGAAGGAGACACTTGGGGACTTCAGATTCACAGTCCACCCCCAATGTCCCTCACAAGTCATCCCAATCTTGTCCATAACTCTCCTGGTTCAGTTCCTCTAAGAAATGTCACTGTGAGTCTTCTTTTCCTTCTAATTCACACAGGGTGAAAAGGGTGACCTGGGTTTGATGGGCTTGCCAGGGTCAAGAGGACCAATGGGCTCCAAGGTCAGTGCGTGGTCCAGATGGACAGTCCCAGGTCTTCTCACTAAGGCTGTGGAGCTGCTAGCACCTACAAAGATGGAAGGGGGGGGACTGCCATCCCGGGCTGGGGAACATCACAGATACTGGAGAGCCCAGTGCCAGGTTGCCTGTCTTTATCAGCCCTTTCGGGGACATCATGCCCTAAAATGCAGGAGCATAAGGATCCCATCCCTGCTGGTCTCCTGGGCTGTGAGGGTCAAGCCTCTGAACAGCAGAACAGGTGAAACCTTCATTCAGGTCTTTGGGGATGAGAAATTCAATTTTCTTTTTAGGCCTGGGATAAACACTATCCTCTGGGATAGCTTTGTGTTTACAGTTACAACCCCGCTAACTTTTGCAGGGCAATGTGGAGACACCTCAGCACCACACTCGGGGATTCCCTTCCATTCTTGCACTGTACCCAAAGGTCTTGCAGAGCTGTCTTTAAATGTATCTTCTGCTTTCTTTTAGGGCCACCCTGGATCCAGAGGGGAAAAGGTCAGTGCTTGTGTTTAGTGGCATCTCAGAGCCTGGTCTGGGCTATAGGCTGTGGAGTTGGTGATGGGTAGAGAATGGGCCCAGGCCTCCAATCAGTACCTGCAATGATCATTCCTAGCTGTTCCTTTGTCCTTTGTCATCAGACTGAGGGAGAAGTGAGGGGCCTCCGGAAGCAGGCAGGTAGGTTGGGGGCAGCTCCCAGTGGAGGTAGGCACCCTGCACATGGAGCAGATAAGCAAGTCTTGGCAGGTAGAGGATGAACACAGCATCCACAAGGGTGCTGGAGGAAGGTGGCATGCACTCCACCACACTGTCAAAACAAAACAAAAGACAGAAGGAACCTGGGGGCAAATTTCTTATGGGGTAAGAGAGGAGGATCTGGGATGAGTTGTTCTTTTTTTTTTTTTTTTTTTACTGGGAATTGAACCCAGGTATGTTCTACCTCCGAGCTACACTGACATCTTTATTTATTTATTTTTGTGCAACTGGGGATTGAACCCAGGAGCATTCTACCTCTGAGCTACACCACCAGCCCTATTTTCCTATTTTTTTATTCTATATTTTGAAACAGGGTCTCACTACGTTGCGGAGGGCCTCACTAAGTAGCTGAGGCTGGCCGTGAACCCGGTTCCTCCTGTCTCAGCCTCCCAAGTACTGGGATTACAAGTGTGGGCCACCAGGCCTGGCTTCTTTTTGTTTTTTTATTTTGAAACAAAGTCTCACTAAGTTGCTGAGAGTCTCCCTAAATTGCCAAGGCTCTCCTTGAAACTGCAATTCTCCAGTCTCAGCCTCCCAAGTACTAGGATTACAGGTATGCACCACTGCATATGGCTGAGTTGTTCTTCATTTTGGGGTCCAAATAGAAGGTGGATCAGAAAGCCTTAGTGAAAAGGACTATGGGCAATGCTCATGCCTATGCTAGGCAAGCCACCAAGCATCTATGAGCTTGTTTCTCCATCTGTGAAATGAAGGTGTTGGCCTGGGAGGTTTTCAGTTTGAAATGCTGCAATTCCCACCCCCTCCTACGATGTTAACTCATTGACTCCCTTCTGTGGTTTCCTCCTAGGGATCCCGAGGCGAAAGGGGTGACTTGGGTCCCAAAGGAGAAAAGGTAAAACCAGTCCATAAAAATAATACAATGAAAATCACAATCCCCTATTCACCTCATCTGTGACCTGAATGATGAAGGGACTGACAGGTGTCCATCTTGAGGATGGCTGACCAAGCTCATCCGCAACCCTTCCAAGAATTATTTCAGAGGTGGTCACGATATTTGTTGCTTTGTTCACAGGGCTTCCCTGGATTTCCTGGAATGTTGGGGCAAAAAGTAAGTACCTAGAAATAGTTCAAATAAGTCCCTCTAAAAAAAGAAAAATCAGACCCTCCAAGTATGACACATAGAGCCCACCTCTATGTGTCCATCAGGCAGGGAAAGCAGGTTTAGCTATGGAAATTTCTAGGTGGCAGGATGGTCTAAGACCTACCTCAAGTTCAACAGGAGGGAAAAGCCATCTCATCCAGGTGGAGAAGGGTCTTTCACACCTATTAAAGGGCTATGGGCAATGTTCAAAAACAGGAAACTTTGTGACAAGGGACTCATTCGATCTGAGCTACAGTGGCCAAGCCGCCTCTGGGGGAAGTACAAGCATCTTTGATCTAGTGTACTGTAGCCTAAATTCTTAACATCATCTCCTTCAAGGGTGGTGCCTTGGGGAAGAATTATATGAACTGGATGACAGCAAGCGTTCTTTAACAGTTAAGTGTTACTCTGAACTTCATCATGATGTATAATCGCAATGCACCAATAAAAAAAAAAAATTTAAAAGCTGGGCATGGTGGTACATGCCTATAATCCCTGTACTTGGAAGGCTGAGACAGAAAGATTGCAGGTTTGAGGTCAGACTCAGCAATGTAGCAGGACCCTGTTTCAAAATAAAAAATAAAAAGGGCTGGGGCTCTGTTTCAAAATAAACAATAAAAACCTAGGGGGTGGGAATTTAAACTGGGTGTGGTGGTGCATGACTGTAATCTCAGTACTTGGGAGGTTGAGACAGGAGTATCATAGGTTCAAGACCAGCCTCAGCAACTTAGCAAGACTCTCAGCAACCTAGTGGGACCCCATTTCAAAATAAAAGAAAAAAAAAGGTTGGGAGTATAGCTCAGAGATACAACACCCCTGAGTTCAATCCCCAATACCACAAATAAGAAAAAAAATAAAAGAAATAGTGAAATATTTAAATATATCTTGCTTGGGACAAGTCCTAATTTGAAAAGGAGTCAGTTTCCGGTAACTTAAAGAAAAAAAAATCAGTAGATAACAATAGAGTGGTGTGCATAAATAACAAAAATTGTGGAGGTGGCGACTGACAGATTTTCAAAAAATTTTTGTGTGTCAATGTGTGTGTATGTGTGTATAGGTAACCCACACCTGCTTACCTATACCCCCAGCCCTTTTATTTTTTTGTTGTGAGACAGGGTCTTGCTAAGTCTTCCAGGCTGGTCTTAAACAATCCTCCTGCCTTACCCTCCTGAGTTACTGGGATTTCAGGCCTACATCACCCTGCTCAGTGTGGAAGCTTTTACTTAGGGGTGAGGTGTGTGGGGAAGAAGAATGAGGGTGGAGCAAGAAGACATGTCCGAGAATAAAGATCGAGATGTGTAAATGATGGTTTAGAACAACTCCTAAGCTAACATCATAATGCTGGATCCTCAGGTTGTAAGACACTGACATTGGAAATTGCTGTTTTAACCTAGGTCTCAGACTGTGATATTTTGACACATGCAAATGGATGCTTTCTTAATATTTTTAACTTTAAAACTTTTACCTTTAAAGTATTATTTTCCAAACTTAAGTAAACAATTTTATCTGACTGTATCCTGTCAGTAGAGCATGTTTAAATATTTCCAGTGATAACGCATTGATTTTCTATGATTTGTCACCTCCTGAAGCTGTCAGAAACTGTTGCTGCTACCCTAGATGAAGTGTTGCATTTAAAAACAGATTATATAAGCAAATTAAAGGAACATTGAAAGAGAAATTTTTAATTTTCTTGTAAATATTTAGGTTAGGAGCCAGGCATGGTGGCACATACTTGTCATCCCAGTACTTGGGAGGCAGAGACAGGAGGATTGCAGGTTCGAGGCCAGCCTCAGCTACTTAGTGAGGAGGGACTCCAGACGTAGAAGGAGAAACCTTAGATGAGCAAAGAAGGAGACCTAATTGAAGGTGCTGGGAGAGGGGAAAGGGAAAAACCCTAATGCACATGATGTACATTCACGAACATATCAAAGTTAATCACTAATCCGAACATGGGGAAGGAGGAGGAAATGGGGTGGGAACCAGGGAAGTGTTAAATGAGTGCTGTGTTCCTCTACCAGCTTGTACCTCATTAAGACGTATGATTATAATGCACCAATAAAAAATTTTTAAAAATAAAGAAAAAAAATAGGGCTGACAGTGTAGCTTGCAAGTAGAATGCCCTGGGTTCAATCCTCAGTACCACAAAAAAACAAAACAAAAAAAAATTTTAGGTTAGGTTTTCATTCTGTGTGACAGTGAATATCAAAGAATCATAAATTACTGTAAACTAAATATGACAGCTTCTTTGGCCTCTGCACCGTTTACTAGATTTGGCATCGAAAGAGCTATCTCCCTCTCTCACAGCAGGCTGTTCTAAGACAGAGCTGATATGATAACCATAGTTAGGACTCAGGAGAAAAATTAGATCAGAAAATTACTGGCTGCTTCCAGTGGGAAAAACAGAAGGGCTGCACTTCCTTCTGACAATCTCTTTAAAAAAAATTATATTGTTTATGCTACTATTTTCTGCTAGCTAAACAAGACCCCCCCCCAAATAAAGAGCCAAGGGAAAATTATGCAAATATCTCAGTGGGTGTCCAATCCCCTCACAATCTCTCACTGCAGAGAATGCTAATGGAGCCATGTATTGGAAAGAAATCACAGACCTAAAGATAATTCTTGGTGATGTGAGACACTGGTGACTTGAATAGGGACAAATTCATTGTGTTGGCTGAACTGACATCATTTAGAGCTTTATGCTTGAGTGCGGGGGGTGGGGCACGTGTTTTGGTAGTGGGGATTGAATCCAGGGGTGTTCTATCTCTGAGCTAGATCCCCAGCCCTATTTTATTTTGGAAACAGGTTCTTACTAAGTTGCTGAGGGTCTCACTAAGTTGCTGAGGCTGGCTTTGAACCTACGATCCTCCTGTCTCAACCTCCCAAGTGTTGGGATTACAGGTATGCGCCACCACACCTGGTTGATACTTACTGTATATTAGTGTTTCCTGGAATTTTCCCATGGTGCTATACCTCCTCTGACCACCATGTGAAAAGGAGCCTGGGTGTCTACTAGTGTTGCTGAGTGGCTAGGGCAACTCTTCCTGGGATGCTAACAGAAATTCTCATGGTTGCGATTGCTAAACTTACCTTGGTGGTGGTGCATTTTGGCCTGTAGAGGGAAAACTGTAGTGGAAAAACAGTAAGAAGAACTGGAATCTTAGAAGAACATGGAAAAGGAGAGAAACTAAGATGGAAAAATGGGTTTTGCAAAAAGTTGACCTTAAGCCGGGCGTGGTGGCACACGCTTGTAATCATTACTTGGGAGGCTGAGACTGGAGGATCTGGGTTCATCAACAGCCTCAGCTGCTTAGTGAGGCCCTCCGCAACTTTGTGAGACCTAGTTTCAAGAAATGAATAAAAAATAGGGCCGGAGATGTAGCTCGGAGGTAGAATGCCCCTGGGTTCAATCCCCAGTACTACAAAAAAAAAAAAAGTTGACCTTAAACTACAAAATTCTGTTCTGATTTGTTCAACATAGAGTTATTTTCATTAGGAATTTGGTTCTGATTGTTAAACACAGAGTTATTTTCATTAGGAATATTACTTACATTATTTCCCATGCCTCTTAAATAGTTACATTGGATATTTGATCATATGTTTTAAACATCTGTTCCTCCAAAAGGAGTTTTCATCTAAATCAAAGGGAGCTAGAACTCAAAGCAATGCTTACTGGAGAGTGGGAAAACATATATGATCCTAAGCAAAGGTCATTAAACGAGTAGAAACTCCCCAAAGATGACAGTTGTACAATTAGTAAAAAGTCTATAAATTTGACTCAAAACAAAATATAACAAAGCGCAACATGAAGTTTTAACTAAAAAATAAAGTCTTTTTCCCAGTTTGTAGTGCCACAGGCACACAAACAGAAGCCTCCCACTTGGGTGCTGGTTTGCTTGTTTTCTGTGGTATTGGGGATTGAACCCAGGAGATTCTACCTCTGATCTATACCCCAGCCCTATTTTATTTTTATTTTGAAACAGGGCCTCACTAGGTTGATAAGAGTATCACTACTTTCTGAGGCTGTCCTCCAACCTGTGATCTTCCTGTCTCAGCCTCCCAAGTACTGGAATTACAGGCCTGTGCTACCATGCCTGACTCTATTTTTTATTTTGAAAAAGGGTCTCAACTAAATTGCTGAGGGTCTTGCTTAAATTGCTGAGGCTATCCTTGAACTTGCTATCCTCCTTTCTCAACCTTCCTAGTATTGGGATTACAGGTGTGTGACACAACCTCCGGCTCCACTTTGTTTTTGGTTTTGTTTTTTTGTCGGTACTGGAGATGGAACCCAGAGGCATTCTACCTCCAAGCTACACACCCAGCCCTATTTTTTATTCTTTATTTTTGAAACAGGGTCTCACTAAGTTGCTGGGGCCCTCTTGAAGTAGCTGAGCCACACCCAGCTCCGGCTCCACTTTGGCTATTTTTTTTTTTTTTGAGGTACTGGGGATTGAACTCAGGGGCATTCTACCTCCGAGCTATACCCCCAGCCCTATTTTTTAGTCTTTATTTTGAAACAGGGTCTCACTAAGTTGCGGAGGGCCTCACTAGGTAGTTGAGGCTGGCTGCGAACCCAGATCCTCCAGTCTCAGCCTCCCAAATGCTGGGATTACAAGCATATGCCACCACGCCTGGCTTACTTTGGCTATTCTTGATGGTGGTTTGTCTTTCCCAATTGGCCTTCAAAATGTCTACTGACCCACAGATGTCTCTTTCAGGTAATAAGTAACTCACTCAGGGTGAGTTCCCTACCTTTTTTTTCTTTGAAAGACAAACCTATCTTTTATATAATCGTATCACTCTCCCAAGCTTCTAGGCAGCCCACCTGGAAAAAATTTGGAATGATCAAAAGATTATTCTGGTGCCCAGTGAGTGGAGAGACCTGTACAGATGTGCCCATTCCATGTGCCCCATTTCCTCCTTTCCTTCTCTTTTTTCTTTCCAGGGTGAAATGGGTCCGAAGGGTGAGCCTGGGATAGCAGGACACCGAGGGCCCACGGGAAGACCAGGAAAACGAGGCAAGCAGGTAAGGATCCCAGGGCTCACCAGCTACCTAAGGTCAAAGCCTCGAGATCTGAGGCAGGTGGGTGGTGTCAATCCAAGCTATTCTATAGCTCCAGACCTCGGCATCTTCTGGGCTGATGGACAGAAGTGGCAGTATTCTCAGGTTCCTCCAGGCTAGCCACAGTTCAGGTGGATGGAATAGAAAGCTCTATTCAAGCCATATCCAAGGCCAGAAGCTAGAGTGGGTCTCTGATTCATAGGAACATCTATCTTCACCAAAGCAACTGGGAATGGAAGGAAGATATGATCATTTACCCAGAAAACCTGCTTTTTGCCTCAGTGCCCCAGGCACAAAGGAAGTCTTAGAGAACAACCCAGATAGTTCCCTGCTGTCAAAAGGTCTTCTGGGTCTCAGTGATAAGGTGGTTCACACACACACACACACACACACACACACACACACACACACGCCCCCAATTTGAAAGTGATCCTTTTTATTGGATTTGTTAATGGTTTAGGGAAATCATTCATTCTGAGCTCCTGTATAATAGGGGAAGGAAAGAGGAAGGTGCATTTGCCCTGGCTGATCTAGATCTCTATTGAATGCCTCTGAATAACTTCTAGTGTTTTTGGTTTTTGTCTTTTGGGTTGTTTTGTTTTGTTTTGTTTGGGGGATTGAACCCAGGAGCATCTTACCTCTGAGCTATACCTCCAGCTATTTTTATTTTTTATTTTGAAACAGGATCTTGCTGAGTTGCTGAGACTAGCCTCAAACCTGCAATCCTCTGTCTCAGCCTCCCAAATACTGGGATTACAGGTGTGCATCACCATGCCTAGCTACTCCAACTCTTTTCTCTAATGCACAGGCACTTCTTTTTTTTTTTTAAGTGAAGGTCAAATAGACTCAATTTTATTTATAATTGGCAAAATTGACATGCAAATATATAAAATATATAAAAATATAAACACATACACTCACACACATACATATGCATACATTTTGTATCAACACACAATATATAAAGATACACATACATAAATACATACTTATGTATATATGTATATATACATGTTTATGTATATATATATGTATATATGTGCTCATATACTTACATATGTAATGAGAAGGAATTGACTATAGCTGTCTTTAAAAAGATGTCTCCTACACTTCTAAACTTATTCATTCAGTGGTTTTTTTTTTTTAATTTTTGTTATTCAGCACAGATTTTTTATACATTTCTTGAGTACAACAGGGTTACGTATACATTTACGACATATCAATCATTGTCAGAGCACAATTAGCGCACTTCTTCGTTTTCCACGTATAGCCCACATTCTTAACATAGCCTGGTCAAGCAAACTTTCTAGAGTCACAAAACCATAAACCTTTAGAGTCATATATTACTTTCTAAGAAGTAGGAGGGTCTTTCATTTACATGCACAGGCACGTCTGAAACATATGGTCTCTTACTTTTTTGATTATCAGTTTGTTGGCCTTTTTATTTCAAAAAATCTTAAATTCAGCTTTACTTAATTTTAAAAATTGACATATATATGAATATATGTGCTTGCACTGTTTGCTGTGTGTGTGTGTGTGTGTGTGTGTGTGTGTGTGTGTGTGTGTGTTATGGTACTGGGCATTGAACCCAGGGGCATTCTACCTCTGAGCTACACTCCCAACCCTATTTTATTTTATTTTTTATTATGAAACAGGGTCTCACTAATTTGCAGAAGGCATCACTAGATTGCTGAGGCTGACCAAGAACCCAAGATCCTCCTGCCTCAGCTTCCTAAGTACTGGGATTACAAGCATGTGCCACCATGCCTGGCCTACTATTTTCTTTTTAATGTTAATAATTTTGAACATGTTAGAAGAAAATATCATTTTGGACATATGCTAAAATACTTTTGTTTAATTTTATTTTTGATTAACAAGTAATTACACACATATATATTTATGAGGTACACTGTGATGTTTCATTATCTATATATATTATAAAATCATCATATCAGGTGAGATATCTATCACCTCAAATATTACTTATTTGTGGTGAGAGCACTTAAAATTCATTCAGTTTGTTGGCTTTTTACCTCCCTTCTTATTATAAATATACAATCATTACAGAAAACTTAGAAAATTCAGAAAAATAAAGGGAACATGTATTTAAATATCTGCATCACTTGTTAGTAAATGAGTAAGCAATGGTTTGCTTGAACAAGAGAGGCCTCACCAAATTATATAGGATGCTGAAAGGTGAACATCTTTGGTTCAAAGCTTCTGCCATTCTTCTAATTATTTATTTAGGCTAGATCCATGGTCCTCAAACTTTAGCTTTCATCATTATCACCTGGGAGGCTGATGGGACATAGAAAATCCCTACACAAGGTGCAGTGGTTCAGTTCAGATTTGTCTCTCACTGTCCCCAATCCTTGAGCCTTTTTTCCTAAAAACTGACACAATTGGCCTAGAATGGGCTGTCGGCATGGTTTTTTGTTGTTTTTTGTTTTTTTTTGTTTTTTTACCTGCCCATGTGATTCTAACATGGAGCCAGGATTCAGAATCTTGGTACCACTAAGAAGCTAATTATGGTCTTTTCCAAATAAATCTACAAGTGGCAGAGGCTCCAATCTGGGTAATTCAGATCTCACAATAACTTCTGAAGTCACCAAATTCTAGTCTAATTTTCAACAGCTTACAATAGGTAGCATGGATGTGGCTTCACAGTGATGCCATACACGCCAATTTCCTTAAAGCCAGGCTCAGAAATGGAAGGAAAAAAGAGTCATGTATCTAGTTTTGTTGGGCCAATGATACCATGAGTTTCTGGAGCTTATAGTAAGTCAAGCCAAAACCAGGAATCAAAAAATTCAGAAGGGATTTCAGACTAGAATTTTGAACCCAGAAGGATTTTAGACACTATTAAACCAATCTCCTCCATTTACTCACAGGGAAACTGAGGGCCAGGGAAGTGGAGTTGCTTGCCCAAGACCCCTCATCTGAGCCAGTTTCAAAGCCAAGATTACAACTTATGGAATGAAGACCAGCTTCCCCCCCACATCTCTCCATCCCTTCCTGTTTCAGGACTTGCCCTCCTGTAGGCCCAAGAAAGAGGTTGTTGACTTTTATCATTTATCATAAAAACTTTCAGCTAAGGAAGCAAAACAATTTCATTGGGAGAGATCTCTCAACTTTATGACCAATAAGGAATAAAGAAAGAATGCTTTTCCTGGATGGGCATGGTGGTGCACACCTGTAATCCTAGTACTTGGGAGGCTGAGACAGGAGGATCATAAGCTCAAGACTAGCCTCAACAACTTAGTGAGACCCTGTTTCAAAACAAAAAATTTTTAAAAGGACTGGGAGTGTAGCTCAGAGGTAAAATGCCTCTAGATTGAATCCCTATTCATACACACACACACACACACACACACACACACACACACACACACACACACACTGACACAAAAAGAACGAATGCTTTTCCTGGAAAGTGCTGTTCAGCAAGTTCTTCCCATAGAGACATGACTCACTCTGAGCAGAGGACCAGTGAGTGGAAGATTCCTTTACTGCTAGTGTCATAACGAAGGAGCATTTCCAGCTTCTTGAAGCTGTGCACTTCCTGTGCTTGGAGCCAGCTGACCTGGCTGTTAGAAAAACAAGCCTTAACTGGGGCTATATTAAGCGAGTGTGACTTCCTTTCCCATTCTGGGGCCCATCTTGGTTACTCTATGGAATGCTTTGGCTGAGGCTGAGGCTTAAGAACACCCTCAATGAGGATCAAATTGGAAACAAACTGATCTCATGGGTTCCATAGCTAGGCATTACGGAGAGGACCCCAGGGCTATGTTGATGGAGCATTGGACCACATGTCACTGTTGTGATTGGAAAGGAGACCCCGGTACATATGCTTCTCAGACTTGGGAAAGATCACATTTCATCGGGTGGGCGAGCTTGCCAAACCACAAGTGTAGTCAGGAAAGCCAGGCCAAAGATGTCACTTATCAATCACTGTCCTTGTTAGGCCTAAGGCAAGGGCAGTTAGGAAATTGCTGGGGAGAAGAGCCTAACACCAGCATTGTTTGGGGGGAGGTCACTTCTAAGGGTCCCCCAGGGGGAGCTGAGAGCCTGACTGTGGCTCTTGCAGCTGCCAGAGTACACAGCAAAGAGCACACTCCCTCCTAGTGAGGTGGCTGTAGCTGCAAGTTGTGCCTCTCTTTAAGAAATCAGGAGCTAGGCATGGTGGCATGCTCCTCCAATCCCAGGACTTGGGAGGCTAATAAAGAGGATTGAAGTTTTGAGGTTAGCCTCCGCAACTTAGCAAGACCTTGTACAACTTAGTAAGACCCTGTTTCAAAATAAAAAGGGCTGGGGTGTAATTTGGAGGTAGACTGCCCCTGGATTCCATCTTCTGCATCAAAATAGAAAAAAGAAATCAGGACTTCTTTTACTAATTGAAAAAGGTGAAACCAGGCTTATTGCTGTGATAATTAGCTTGCTCCGCATAGCCCTTCACTCTGTACAAACCACATTTTCACCCTGAGATCTTTGTTAGCCTTGAAACAAGCCTATGTGGGTGAACATTCACTGGCCTCATTTTATAGATGACAAAACTGAGGTACCTGGGGTCTTGTGGTGAAGATGAAATCTCTTGATTGACAGATCAATGAATCTCTCTCCTCTTTGTGTTGTCAGCTTCTTTCTCCTCCCTCTTTGATCTGGGGAGGGGAGTTGAATATGGTAGATTCCAGCCCACGGGGAGCTCACGTCTCTTAAGGAGATATTGATGAAATTACCACCCAAATAATCCATATGCTGTGATCTGGGGTGAATGCCATGAAGGAAAGGGGCCAAGTTAGGAGATCCCGGGCAGGGAGGACTCCCCCAGGCTGGGAAGGTCAGAGAAGCTTTGCAGCAGCAGCATTGGAGCTGAGAGATGAAGGCAGAGGGGAGGGAAGAGGAGGGTGAGCAGAGAGAAGTTTGAGAAGGGGGATAAGCTTCATAATGCTCTTATCAAAAAGCTCAAACAAGCTGGGTGTGGTGGCTCACACCTTTAATCCTAAAATTTGGGAGACTAAGACAGGAGGATCCCAGGTTCGAGACCGGCCTCAGCAATTTAGAAAGACCCTATTTCAGAATAAAAAATAAAACAGACTGAGTGGTGTAGCTTGGTGATAGAATGCCCCAGGGTTCAATCTCCAGTACCAAACTAAATAAAAGCCTGGATCATGACTGGAAAGGCTGGCAAATCACAGCTTCATAGGCTGAAATAAGGAAACAGCTCTTTATCAAGAGAGCTGCATGAAGCCAGCGAGTGGGACTGCTCCTGTGTCCTGTAATAAAATAAGATAGGCCTGACAAGCAAGCAGAAAGCCTAAATTGGCCCAACTCTGCCATCTCCATGTTCTAGTCCTTGATCTCCTCTGAGTCTGGACTTCCTACTCCATGACAGGGGAGTAGGGCTGAATGGTTCTGTTCAGCTGTCGTGTGCCATGTTTCTAAGACAGAGCAAGAACTAAGGTCTGCAGACTTGCAACTATCACTCTCTCAAATGTCGCCCTGCCTTGAGCCTTATAGGAGGTTGATTGTCAAGATCTCTGTGGCTGCATTCTGTCCTGAGCTTTTCTTGCTCCAAAGTGCTAGGCAATCTCTGATTTAGAGACCAGTGGGAAAGGAAGTTTGCCATGCCATGGTATCATAACAGGCTGTGCCTTTCTCTCTGTCAGGGACAGAAGGGAGATAGTGGAGTTATGGGCCCACCTGGCAAGCCTGGGCCTTCTGGTCAACCTGGCCACCCGGGGCTTCCGGGGCCTCCAGGCCCACCATGTGCAGGTAAGAGTGAACTGCTTTACTTGATCTACAGGGTGGCAATCCCTGCCAGCCTCCCCAGAGAGAACACAAAGGAGAGTCCAACAGAACCATACTTTATGTCTCCAGTTAGAAACTGCCAGAGTCACTAACAACTTCATGATTTCTTCACAGTTTGACTCATTTGACTTTTACACAAGAAACATAAATGCCATTTTGGCTTTGTTTTAGCTTTTTTGGACATGAATAGAGGAAAATTACACTAATGATGTCATCTATACTTTCAGTGAAAAAGGCACATATTTTGTCAATTAACACCTTTTCTAGAAAAACATGTTTTGTAGCTCCAAAAAATTCTCTTAAAACCAGAAATAGGGATGGCATTGCAGTTTTCCTGTCTTACCTACTGTTATGAAAGAGTCCTTATTTGTTTGCATTAGAGATAGGACAAGATTACTAAAAAGAAATCCAGAGTTTATTATTGAAGAAGGCATAGATACATTCTACCTTATTTACCTTGTTTAATTTGATTAGCCAGGCCCTTTATTTTGTTGGCTTGTCATCTCAAAGTAAGGCCTTTCAGAGCCCATGATCTGTATTAAGACAGCATCTCTAGGTCCAAGAGAACTCCTGACTGTAAAAGATATTTTGTCTTCAATTATACAAAAGGAATCAACTTTTTTAAAGAAAATGAAGACATTTTAAAATTCCACAGTGTAATTCCCCTATTCTTCATCCCCATATTTATGGAAACATATTTGCAGTCAATTATGGGATGAGTGAGAAATGTCCTATTTTGTTAGATGCTTTAAACCAAATTAAAATTGACTCTGAGACTCCAACCTGCCAGGATGCCAGGAAAATTCAATCTCAGGCATTACCGCGGTTCTCTACACTTCTCCAACTGCCTCACTGGGGCTGGGCAAAGATTCTGGTGAATTATGGCAAAAAAAAAATGCCAAGATCGCTCTATTCCTTGGTCTACCCTCTGCCTCTGAAATACTTGTTGTCCAGGTATATGGCCTATGGCTGCCTGGTGACTGCTATTCTTGTGCTATGTTTGAGTTTCAGAACATTTCCAACATTGGGAATCCTGGACCCTATTGTTCAACTTCCCAAGGAACACCCACAACCATTTTTTCTCTTTCCCAAGATATAGGGGTCCCCATCTTTCCTATATCTAGGGAAGTCTCTCCTCGTCCACCCTCCATCCATTTCCATATTGTTAAGAGAACTAGATCTGAGATGCATCCCAGGCCATGAACTGTGTCCATTGCTCTGTAATCTGTTTCAGTTGATTGACAGCACTGAGATTTGATCCCAGGGGCATTCTACTTCTAAGCTATACTCCCAGACCTATTTTATTTTGAAAGAATCTCACTAAGTTGCTGAGGCTGGCCTTAAACCTGGAATCCTCCTATCTCAGCCTCCCAAGTACTGGGATTACAGGTGTGCGCTACTGTGCCCAGCTAATAGGGGTCCTTTCAACTAGTCCCCAATCCTCCTTGGTTCTGGCATGCATACCATTCCCCCTGGAGCCTCATGACCATGATCTGCCAAACCCAGAGATTAAGAGTATGGCCCAAAGACTGGTTTTGCCTATAGAAGGAACTCTCTTGGACCTTAGAGTACTTAGGGGCTCATCATATTTAGGTTTCAGCTGGGCATGGTGGCACACACCTGTAATCCCAGTACTTGGGAGGCTGAGACAGGAGGATGGCAGGTTCAAGTAGCATGTGTTAACTTAGAAGACCCTGTTTCAAAATAAAAAGTAAAATAGGACTGAGGCTGTAGCTCAAAGCTAGATTCCTCTAAATTCAATCCCTAGTACCACAAACAGAACAAAAAAATGAAGAATTCTAGGGACACGGGCAGGGTGGATGCGGAGGGAGGCCCTTGGCAAGCCTGCAGTCTTCTCTTTGAGCTGGTGTCCCTTCCCTGCACCTTTCTTTGAGTTACTTCCTTTCTGAGGAGCCTCTCAGAGTGAGGCTAAAGAGGAGAAAGAGTAAAAGGAGACAATAATCCTGCTTTTATAAAAGCTAGTAGTGGCTGGTGGAGAGAAGGGGAGGGAGGCACTGAAAAGAGACATCCCTGTGCCTGAGACCAATTGGATAATCATCCAGAGTTGGAACAGGCCCCAGAGTGATTCCTAGAGAAACTTTTGAGAGTCTGACACAAACCTCAAACCTACTCTTAAGGAGAAAATGTATATACCTACACCCAAGATTCTGAAACCCTGCCCCAAATCCATCTTGGGGTATCCTGGGGCTCTGTAGACCACAACCTCTGTCTAACTGGTCCAATCCTCCCTTTATAAGAACCTTGAAAGCCGGGTGTGGTGGCACACGCTTGTAATCCCAGCATTCGGGAGGCTGAGACCAGAGGATCCGGGTTCGAGGCCAGCCTCAGCTACCTAGTGAGGCACTCCGCAACTTAGTGAGACCCGGTTTCAAAATAAAGACTAAAAAATAGGGCTGGAGGTGTAGCTCGGAGGTAGAACACCCCTGAGTTCAATCCCTAGTACCGCAAAAAAAAATTAAAAAATAAAGAACCTTCAGCCTCAGACAGAAGTAACTTCCACAAGGTCACAGAGCTCACTGGTGGCCACCCTGGTCCAGAAGCAGCCTGTGGGGGTTATAGTTAAGGTTTCTCTGCCTTTTCCAGATTCCCTGCTCCATGACCCACTCCCACCACAGCCACCAATGGAGATGGGAGGCTCTGGAGGCAAAGATGGAGAGCAGGGTGCTTTGGCTGCAGGGCATGGTGATGAGGCCAAGGGGGAAGGTTCAGGTTGCTGTGCCCTTCAGTTCATCCTGGCAGGAAACAGTCAAGGGTAACAGATGCCTTCCGACAGCTGGGAGGAAGCTGGCAGGGAAATTGCAGTGGTGGCATCAGGCTCCCCTGCCACATCCTGTCAAGAAGATACCTCACTTCTGGCACCCAGTGCCATGGGAATGACAAGGGGGAGTTGGAGAAGGTGGGAGCTTTTTAATTACCCAAGTTATAGGGCAAGAGGAGATGGGGAGTGGGGAGGGAATAAAGGCAAAATGCCAGTAGGATGTAATTTGCAATAATCAAGTTACAAATTTGGCCAAGTTCTTCCTGCGCCCAGAGTATAAGTGAATCAGTTTGGTACCTGGAATTGCTAGCTTCCTGAGAGCATCAATATTCTTGGAGTTTGTCTTTTGAATGGCACAGTATTAGGTCAAACACAAGTTCAAATCTCAGCCTCGCCACTAATTAGCTGGGCAATTGCACAGACTCTGGACATTCTCTGAGGCTGTGGTTCTGAAGGAGTTATTGGGGTCCTAGAGCCCCTGGAAGGATGCTCCAGTGCCAGTCTCACACTCTCACACCCCTGTCACAGAGCACCCCACCTAGTTACACATCTTCCCCGGTGCTTAACTAAGCAGAATAATCCTGGGTTGGTGGAGTCTCTGTCTCTATGGCTCTTCTGAAAATATCAGAATCCAAGACTAGAGTCCTTCCCAAAGAATTCTGTTCTCCTTCCCTTCTTCTTTTTTTCTTTAGGTGGTACTAGGGATTGAACCCAGGGGCATTCTATCTCCAATCTACACCCCCAGCCCTTTTTCATTTTTAGTTTTTGAAACAGGGTCTCACTGGGTTGCTGAGAGTCTCACTAAGTTGTTGAGGCTGATCTCCTCCTGTCTCAGTCTCCCAAGTACTCAGATTACAGGCATGCACCACCACACCCAGCTTGTATTCATATTTCTTAGTAGAACAAACAGCCATAAGTCGGCACAAGTGGCTGGCAGCCTCCCTTGCCCTCTTGCTCTCAGCAGTCTGACCTTGGACAAGTCTGTCAACCAGCTCAGGAAGGCTCAGAGAGTTTGGGTCTTTCCCCTGAACTCTCCTTCTCTAGCTGTAGCTGCTTCCTTGCGGTCCTAACCAAATCTGTCCCCTGGAGTCATTTTGTTTCCTGCCCTCTGGGATCTACAAACTTGAGACCTCAGTTCCCAGCTGCCCCAGACACTCTATTGCCCGAAGCCAGTGACTGGTTGCTCTCTAAATTCTCCCTTATTTTCCCAGGTATGTATTAATTTCTCTTTTCAGTCCAACCTTTTCTTCTCTTTCCCTTCCTCCCCTTGGATGGCTCCTGCTCTAGCACTTTTCTGCCAGCTGGAGTATGACTTCTAGCCTTTTCTAAAGAGTTTTTCTTTCCAATTAGTCTGTCTTCATTCATTCAATCAGCAAACATGTGCCGTGCTCCTACTGTTTGTCAACCCCTAGTGGGTGAAAAGTTGCCAGCTCTGCCACTGTGGAGCTTACATTCTACTGGAGGAGATAAACCTCGACCTAATAATATCCCAATATATAGACTCACAAACAAATAAACCAGGCACAGTGGTGCGCACCTGTAGTCCCAGAAACTTGAGAGGCTGAGATGGGAGGATTGCTTGAGCCCAGAAGTTCCAGATCAACCTGAGGAACATAACAAGAATCCACCTTAAGAAATAAAAAGTCAAGGTGAGAACTACTATTCTAGCAATTTTCATACATTGGTAAGGAATAAATTTCCTCATAATATCTTTTTAGGGTATTTCCTGACTTCTCAGTCAGGGAATAATTTACAGGGTTGAGCATTTACAAATGTTCCATTTTCTTCCAGGAGAATAAAAAAAAACACCTCACATCCAGAAATTCCTCTGTAAATATTCTATCCATAAGAAGAAAATTAGCTGGGCACAGTGGCACACTCCTGTAATCTCAGCTACTCAGGAGGCTGAGGCAGGAGGATCACAAGTTCAAGGTTGAGGCTCAGCAACTTAGGGAGACCTTGTCTCAAAACAAAATTTAAAGGGCTGGGTTTGTACCTCAGGGGCAGCATGCTGCCTATCATGCTTGCTGCCTTCAGTTCAATCCCCAGACCATAGAAAAAAATTGTAAGAAGCCGGGCGTGGTGGCGCACGCTTGTAATCCCAGCATTCGGGAGGCTGAGACCGGAGGATCCGGGTTTGCGGCCAGCCTCAGCTACCAAGTGAGGCACTCTGCAAGTTAGTGAGACCCTGTTTCAAAAATAAAGAATAAAAAATAGGGCTGGGGGTATAGCTCGGAGGTAGAATGCCCGAGTTCAATCTCCAGTACCACAAAAAAAAAAAAAAAGAAAAAAATTGTAAGAAGAAAATTTAAAAATAGTAAAACAAATAGGTCACTGTTTTTCTCCAACAAGGAGATAAATGGCAGCTGGCTTCGGCTCAGCCTCTAAGTGTCATTGTCAGGGGCCTACGTCATTGAGCCCTTTGTCTTTTCTGCAAACTGACTTGCTTCTCTTCTCACACTTATTACTTCATAGTTGCAATATGGCTGTTGCACCAGATGTGTTGTCTGTTTTAAGACAGGAATGAGGGGATGCTCTATCTTTCACAGCGCGCGCTCTCGCTCTCTCTCTCTCTCTCTCTCTCTCTCTCTCTCTCTCTCTCCTTATCTCCTCCACTTCTTGAAACAAAATCATCTGAACTTCTCGCTCAGGCCTACGCCAACATGCTATGGGCTTTAACCTTTCTGTTGCACAGGTGGCTCACTTTCCTTGGGCTGTTTGGTTTTCTCTTTCTTTGCTCTAGTAACATAGCAGTCTGTTGCTTCCTAGGACAACTTACAATGGGACCCAAAGGGGAAAGAGGATTTCCCGGGCCTCCAGGAAGATGTCTTTGTGGACCCCCTATGAATGTGAATAACCCTTCCTACGGGGAATCCGTGTATGGGCCCAGTTCCCCGAGAGTTCCTGTGGTAAGGCTCTGCTGGGCGAAGCCTGGGTGGTTACCCCTGAGGACCTCTATCTGAGCCTGTCAAGACTTTGTAAAATCCTTTTAGTAAAATCTATTTTCCCCCATTATGCTGGGCACACACTCATTTTAGGAAATTACAAAATGGGAGGAAATCAAAAGAAGAAAGCCAGATTGTCCATTTGGTCGTAGGTCCTATTGGAGAGTATTTTCTTTGCTTTAGGTTATTTTTTAAATTTTATTTATTACTATAATTAATTAATTAATTAATTAATTTTGGTGCTGGGAATTGAATCTAGGGGCATTCTATCTCCAAGATATACCCCTATCCCTTTTTATTTATTATTTTGACACAGGGTCTCACTAAATTGCTGAGGCTGACCTCAAACCTGCAATCTGCCTATCTTAGTCTCCCAAATGCTGGGATTACAGGCATACACCACCATGCTCAGCTTTGCTTTTTTTGAAGAATAGCTTTGATATGGTTGAGATTGTATTGTATAAAAATTTTGTTTTCTAGTTATCTCAGTTGAAAGCCCACCATGTTTGCATACTCTATAAATATTATTGTAAACTTTTTACTATAGAAAATTTTAAATAAATACATTAAAACACAACAGATAATGTCATGAATCCCAGGTACCCTTCACTCAGCTTTAACAAGGATTGACTCAAAGCTAAGTTCATTTCCTTGTTTTCTCTTTATGCTTTCTTTCTATTGCCTATCCTCCCTTGGATTATTTTGAAGTTGATTCTGGGCAAAAATTCATCAGAAACATAATTTGAATGGTTGACATACATCACACATACATCACATACATCACATACATCACACATCCATCTATCTTCTGGATTTGCTATGATTATTTAGCCAGTGACTCATTGTCTTATATTTATAGGGTACTCCCAAGCTTTTCACTAATGTAAATAATATTATGATGAGTATCTTTAAGTATGATAATTTTCTTAGGAATCATTTCCAGGTGTTGAATTTTTTAACTATACAATATCACCTTTTAATTTGAGTTTCAGAAACATTAAAAATCTTTAAACAAGCACATCTGTAATCCTAGTACTTGAGAGGCTGAGACAGGAGAATCACAGGTTTATGGCTAGCCTCAGCAACTTAGCAAGGCCCTCTGCAACATGGTGAGACCCTATTTCAAAATTTAAAAGTAAAAATAGGGATGAGGATGTATCTCAGAGGTAGAATACCCCTGGTTTCAATCCCCAGTACCACACACATACATACACACACACACACACACACACACACACACACACATACACACACACACGTTTAAACATGTTAAATTACAGTGGATATTTTAATTTCAAACTCAGACATTGGGATCTACATTGAGAAGGTGTGGGAATCAGAACATTTCTCCCCATGCAGAAGGAATGTCACCGTGTACTGTGTAGGCCCCTTCCCACTGATAACCAGCTGAGCATAGAGACTATTTGTTCTCCCAGCTTTCCCCTGCTGCTCCTGGAGAAGTTTTTTCTGGAATCCTCACCAGTGTGTTCTCTGACAGATTTTTGTGGTCAACAACCAGGAGGAGCTTGAGAGGCTGAACATCCAAAATGCCATTGCCTTCCGTAGAGACCAGAGATCTCTGTACTTCAAGGACAACCTTGGCTGGCTCCCTATCCAGGTACCCCGAGGCAAGCCCCTCAGGATACCCCCCACCTGGGACAGAGACTCTGTCATTAAATAAAGGGAAGACCCTTCCAGATCTGTCAGCTGGGCCTGGACAGAGCCTCTGCAATCTGTCTCCAGGGAACTCTTCCACATCTGTAACTCCACATTCTTAGAAGGTCTTCTCTGAACCAAGGTTTCCAACCATCTCCATGTTCCCACACAGCCAGAATGCTGTCCTCATCAGACCTGATTTTCTGCCAGCTACAGAGCTCTGGGCAGGCAGCAGGAAAGGAGTCCCTCTCTCACCACCAGGAGGAATCTAGGGGATGCCCCTCCAGTTGTGCTCCTGGGCCCAGAGCATCTGTCCCTAGTGCCAGTGACCTCCATCCCTATGGCTGCCCGGTTAATGTTGTGTGTTTCTTTGGCCAGCTGACCCCTTTCTACCCTGTGGGTTACACCAGAGACCAGCGTGGCACCTGTGGGGATGGGGTCCTGCAGCCTGGGGAGGAATGTGATGACGGTAACCACGATGCCGGTGACGACTGCATCAGTGAGTGGGGGTCCAAGCAGCCAGTGGGCGGGACTTGGGTCTAGTTCAGAGTCAGAGAGGGTGCAGCTGGGCTGCTGTGGGGACTTGCCTCCAAATTTCAGGCCAAATATTAATTCTTCCATCACCTGAGCTCATCAGTGGGGTGGCTGTCAAGAATCTGACCTCCAGAGAGTCCTCCCTTCCCCAGGCCCTCTCTTTCTCCAGTCCTACTTCTTGGCCAAACCCATGTTCCAGGCTCAAAAGATAAAAGTGATGGTCTCCAGCCGGGCGTAGTGGCGCACGCTTGTAATCCCAGCATTCAGGAGGCTGAGACCGGAGGATCCAGGTTCGTGGCCAGCCTCAGCTACCTAGTGAGGCACTCCGCAACTTAGTGAGACTCGGTTTCAAAATAAAGACTAAAAAATAGGGCTGGGGGTGTAGCTCGGAGGTAGAATGTCCCTGAGTTCAATCCCCAGAACGCAAAAAAAAAAAAAAAAAAGTGATGGTGTCCCACTTTGTGTGCAGGAGAGAAAGGCAAAAGGGAGTGGCCACAAATTTGAATCTGGACTCCCTTTCTGTAGTAGGGAACCCTGCTAAGGGAAGCCAGGCCAGCCAGAGATGTCTCCAGGCTTGTGAGATGGTGCTAAGACAGGCAGGCAGCATGGAGCTAGAGGGATTGATTTTATTTTTTAAACCCAGAGATAAAAAGCAGGCGGCAAGGTAGAAATCATGGTTTTCAGAATCAGGGGAGAATGTGAATACAGGTTCTAAAAGCCACCAGGCTTAGTGAGGAGGCCATGCCTAGAAGGCCATTTAAAGCTCTAAGCCCCACTCTCCTGGACTGTAAAAAGAGTATGGTGGTGCTGATGGCTCAAGTCTAAAGAGATTCTAATGGGTTGACCTGGGTATGGGTCACCTGGATGTAGTAAAAGTTCCATAGGTGTTCATTGAATCCCTTCATGACTTGGTTTGCTCAGGGTTGGGACTGGGGATGCGTGTGTGCAAAGTCATGGTCCTTGCCTTCAAAGAAGCTCAGGGGAAGGTTGCCATGCACAGCGATGAAGTGCACCCAAGGAGATGCTTCTGAGCTCTCAATGTAGCTACAATGTCCCCCTGCACCTCCTGGATGGCAACCCCGGGGTGCTGGCTTTGCCTGGAGTCCCTTCTGCCTCTGGATGGTGTGTGGACACTGTCAAAAAGGAGTGCTCACAGTAGAAAGGAGTTAGTGGGGTTTCCTTGCCCTGTACCAATGTGGCTGGGGTTCTATTCCTTGTTTAAGAATGGAGGTCTTTGCAGAACATCATGTCGCTCCCCAGGACATAGTCTGGGCCCACCCATGTTACCACCCTGGGAGCTCGCAGCTAACAGACAAGAGTCACCACGCATCCTCACAGTGCCTGTTGCTCCAGTCTTCTAGCCCTCACCTTCTGGGACTCCCACAGTGGTCCTGTGCAGGGCAGGCAGTGTCAAGATCCCAGTTTTGCAGATAACATGGAAGCTCCTGTCCCTCAGCTAATACCTGGCAAGGCTGGCTGGAGCCCAAGTCTCTTTATCACAGTGCGTGGGTGTGGGGCTTAGGGTCTGCAGCACAGTCTTGGGGTGCGTGTGAAGCCTACTGGAGGTTGGTTCTCTATGGGTACAGTGCTTCAAGGGATCCTTTGGACTACACAGTCCTTGCAGGCTGAGGCAAGGCTGCCCCACACTGCCCCTTCTCAGGGCTCCACTTCCTTGTGTCCCCTCAGGCTGCCACCGGGCCTACTGTGGAGATGGTCACCGGCACGAGGGCGTGGAGGACTGTGATGGCTCTGACTTTGGCTACCTGACATGCGAGACCTATCTCCCTGGGTAGGAAGGCTACGTGCTCCTGGGACACCCTCCTCCCTCCTCCTTTCCTCTTCCTCCCCTTCCTTTCCTTTGCATAGATCTTTGAATGTCTCTCATGTTCCTGGGACTTTATAGACTGAGATAGGTGGTGAATAACACGGCACATGGTCCTTCCCCACCTGGAGCATTCTGTTCAGTGGGCAGGCAGACAGTAATCACAGAATCCCCAGGGCCTCTCCGGTAGAGCAGCCTGCATGCCCCTAAAGCTGAACTGGGGAGCAGCAGTTTCTAAGTCGGCTGGTAACCCCCAGTGGTTACCACAGCCACATCGGTTTCCTGGGATGTGGCCTGGGAGGGAATCCCACTGAAGGTAGCAGTGTCAAGGGGTTTCTCAGGAACACCCTGCCGATCCCTTGGACAGGCCTGTGAGCACAAGTGAGATCCCACGAACATGAACATCTAACTTCACTGGCTCATAGACCTTCCAAGAAAATATTCCCTTCAGAATGCCTCTAGTTATTCCTGAGTATCTTCAGTGGGTTTCAGGTTGCTCTGGATAGGTGTGCCAGTGTCTTGGCCTCCACGTTGATGTCTCCCATGCCATCTGAGGATCACTGGCCCTATGAGGTACTGATTTCACATCCAGAATGTAGCCTTTTGGTACAAAATGCACCACATTTCCCTCATCCTCATAGAATCAGGATTGTAGAATGTCCTAGAGAAAGTAGAGATCTCATTCCCTCCCGCTCAGTCCCCGTCCTACTTTCCCTGGGCTCCAGGTCGGACCTGCTGGCCCCTTAGATCTCTCATGAGTCCAACCTCTTCAGGTTTGCTTCCAGCCCTTCCTTGTGGGCTCAGACCCAGGCCCTCAGCAAGGCTAGGGAACAGATGTCAGAGCTGTCTCTCTAATCCTTCCATTCTGCTGTCTTCTAAGGGGGTCTCCTCAGCACCATGCTCCAAACACATATCAGTGTATTCAACCAGGCTGGGAGAATTGCAGAGCTGCCATCACCTCCAGATCCCAAGTCCACTACAGATACGTGCTTATGTGCATCGACCCTCCCTGAAACAAAGAAGGCTTCCGACACCTGCCAGAGAGCTAGCAGGGCTGAGCTGCCTGATGGCTCTGTGGGGACAGCTGAGTGTTGACAATCAGACATGGAGTATGAACAAGCTGCAGTGTAGACCAGGGCTTATGCACTGGCTCACCATGGCTACTCCCTCCATCCCCAGAAGCCTCAGTAGGATGATTATAAATGTGTGTCTCATGTATTTTATACTGCTTTGGGATTATCATTTAGGTTTATAGAGGTATAAATGCTGTCCAATATGACATCCCAGTTAGATGTAGCTAATCAAATTTTAAATAATTATAATTAAATTTTAAATTCAAGCCAGGCATGGTGGCCCATGCTTATAATCCCCATACTTGGGAGGCTGAGACAGGAGAATCACAGGTTCGAGGACAGCCTCAGCAAGTAGTGAGACTCATCAACCTAGAAAGACCCTGTTTCAAAATAAAAATAAAATAGGGCTGAGGGTGTAGCTCAGAGATGGAATGCCCCAGGGTTCAATCCCCAGTGCTACCTGCACACGCACGCACACCACACACACACACACACACACACAAATTTTAATTCAGTTTGGTCAGAGTAGCCGTATCATACTGCTATTTTGAACTGTGTAGATACAGAATGGTGCTTTTTCATGGACAAAACTGGAAACCCTTCAGGTCTTGAGAATGCATGATTGTCTTATAGATGCAGAGCTAGTCAGGCATGGTGGCACATGTGTGTAATCCCAGTACTTGTTAGGCTGAGACAGGAAGATCACAGGTTTAAAGCCGGCTTCAGCAATTTAGCAAGACCCTGTTTCAAAATAAAAAATAAAATAGGGCTGGGGGTGTAGCTCAGAGGTAGAATTCCCCTCAGTTCAGCCGCCAGCCAAATACACACACAACAAAAGAATAGGGCTAACAGCCAGGCATGATGGCACACGCCTATAATCCCCATACTTGGGAAGCTGAAACATGAGGATCACAGGTTCAAGGACAGCCTCAGCAACTTAGCAAGACCCTCAGCAACTTAGCAAGACCCTGTTTCAAAATTAAAAATAAAATGGATTGGGGATATAGCCTGGAGATTGAATGCCCCTTAGTTAAAACCCCACTACCAAAAAAAAAAAAAGAGCAGTGCTAACAGCTCCTTCCACCCTAGTACCTCTTGAGCTGGGGCTCAAGGCAAAGCACCCCAGAGACCTGAGTCAAATCCCCCAAGTCTCACACCCCAAACAAGAATGAGGAAAAACTTTCATAGAACCTTTGGCCTTTAGTAAGGTGGCAGCAGCAGCTGCTATCTGCTACACTTTGACCAAGAGATGGCCTTTTGGAATGTGGCTTTGCCCTCGGAGCTGGGCAGGAGCCTGCCTGCTCCCTTTCCTGTGCCTGCCCTGACCTGTGTCTTTGCCTCCTTCAGGTCATACGGAGAACTGCGGTGCACCCAGTACTGTTACATTGACTCCACGCCCTGCCGCTACTTCACATGAGGGGCGAGAGGTGGGCTGCAGCCCACACACCTGGCAGCAGCTCCCCCACCCTCGTTGGGCTGGCCTTGCACTCTCCTGGGCCCATGTCCACCAAACTTTGTGTGACAAAAACAAAGACAGAACCTTGCTGCTAACATGTACTTTTGACTCCGCCTGACTGGGAGAATTTAGGACCATTGCATCCTGTCTTAATCCAAGGTACCAGAAAACCTTCTACATGCCCACCCATCTCCATCCGGCCAAAGAGCTGGCTGTAAGCCTTTTCTCATCTGGAATATTGCTGGCCCAGGCCACAAACTTGGCTTAGCACTGTTAGACACATGTAAACCTACAGGGCTGTTTTAGTTTATATGCATCTCATTTGGGAAGTCTGGAGTACAGGCTTCTCTGACCCCTTGGAACTCCAGACATGCAAGATTCTCACCAGGGCAGCCAGCTGTCAGGTCTCTCGAGGCCTGAGAACCACAGCCCATGGAAGTGGACATGCTCTCGGTGTGGTACAAAGCTTTGGACCCACCAAGGGACCCTTCAACTGGCCAGAGCACAGCCCAGCTCATGAAGAGACCCAACTGTGAAAAAGTACTGAGAAAGCCAGGAGAGCCATGCTCACAGCGGAGAGCAGAGGCTCAGCCGGGTGGCTTGCCATGCGAACAGCAGCATGCCATTTCAACTGCACACCACTTCAGAAAGTGACCTTCCTCTTTTTGATGTTTCCCAAAAGGATGACATTATGGCTGTCTGTACTCTGACTTCTGTCTTACCATTTTCTGTCCAGGACACTCACTCCATAAGTCTACACCTGGGCACGCACTGGTGTTTCTTTGTCCTTGGAAGATATAGTCCTGACTTTCCCCATCTGGACACCACAGCTAAGTCAGTCTCTCTCATTTTTTTTTTTTTTTTTTCAGTACTGGGGATTGAACTCAGGGGCATTCTACCTCCGAGCTATACCCCCAGCCCTATTTTTTATTCTTTATTTTGAAACAGGGTCTCACTAAGTTGCAGAGGGCCTCACTAAGCAGTTGAGGCTGGCTGTGAACCTGGATCCTCCAGTCTCAGCCTCCCAAATGCTGGGATTACAAGCATGCATCACCATGCCCGGCCTGCTGAGTCTCTTGGTGGAGAAAATTTCTGTCCTGAATTCTATCTCCTTGCTTCTTGCTGACTTCAGAAGGGGCCCTGTGACCCCGCTTTTGTGTCTGCATCTTGCATAGCCTTGTCCTCATGTGCCTGAGAGCTTCATTTTTGTGTAGAATTGTTAGTCCTGCATGTCCATGCGCTACCTTTTATCACCATCTTTCCCAAATGAGGCTTGGCTTTATTTTGGAAAGATATGTCCAGGATTCTCCTGCTCGTTACCAGACGGATGGGCTTCTGTACAAAGCTGTTCAATGAGCCCGAATCTTGAGGATTCAGCAAGTAGGAGCTGCTGCCCCGCAGGCCATCCCAGGCGGTCTGTGTTCAGAGGCAGCATAGTGAGCCAGTCCTTGTGGCTCTGTGCAAATCACGGGGAGATCACTCAGTGCTGTGCCCCTCACCATATGGGATTTCCGGGTAGGAAGTTAGGAAATAAAGGTAGTTGCTCGCCATGGCACTCTCTTCCTTGGAGGATGGGACCAGAATTCCAGCATTGTTGGATAGCGAGGAGTATGGATTCAATTGATTTCTGGATTCTGCACAGAGTTCTGACATGTGTAAGCATTCCAGATCGCTTGGGGTCAAGGGAGGGAACCGAAGTCAAGAGACTCAGCTTGTGTGACTTGCCAGAGGTCACCAAGCTCAGTCTTGGCAGCCCAGTCCTGCCTCTAATCTTGCTTACAATGGGACGGAGATGTATCAGTGCCTAGTTGAGGGGTGCCCAGCCCTTGGAGGGAAGCACTCTGGTCCTCCTCTGCCCCCCACATGCACACTGGGTGCGGAGCCCGTGGAGCCCAGGTGAAACACCTGCTGGAGCTGGCGCACCTCTGGATGTGCTCCTAAAGCATGCTCTCCAAATCCCCAGGAAACCACAGTTCCCTGTCCAGGTGTCCTGAGCCTGTGCAGGCCTCTCCCCATGTCTGCTCTCCTCAGCATGACCTGCACATGTTCCTAAGTCTGAGCTGAGGGGTGGCCAGGAAAAGCTGTTTGTAGGGACTCTCGCAGAGCTTGGGTACGCAGGTGGGGTTTCTATAGGTGCATGTGGGGCCCCTCTCAGTGTGGAATGGGCCAGAGGACACCAAAAGAGGCAGTCAGACTGAGGCCTGGGCCCTGTTCTCAGTGCTCCCACTTGCTGGCACAGTACTCTGGGGAATTAAATTTGTATTTATGCCTTCTGGTTTTTATGAAAGTATATTGGTTGAGAAACAGCTAGAACATATTAAAACAAGTTTGTTAATTTGATTATAATGTGAATACTTAGGTATTTGGAAATCAGGTGTCCACCTGCATTCTTGTTTCTCAAGATAATTGGCCAGTAGGAAGTTGAGGTGCTGTAATGTGAAGAGAGAGCGCTTCCCTGAGCGGCCAGGTGTCTGAGTTCACACTTTAGCTCAGCACTTCTTACAGCCTAAATTTCTTCATCTGAAAGAGACTACACAAGGGCTGGATTTTCTTCCAACTCTAATAGCTTGCAAATGTGCTCTGCCTTCCAACTCTGACAGGGCACTCCCTAGGAGTGGTGATGGGTACCCTCAGGCTAGGACTGTTGCATGGAGAAATTGAGAATATAACAGAGTCTTCAGAGAATCAGTTAGTAGCCCCAATGAGGCTATGCCAGTTCAGATATCATTACAGGGTGGTGTTTACTGGATTATATAATTTAAAAGTCCAGTGGTGGGTGGAGATCAGGCATGGTTCAATCAAGGCCCCACTCCATTTCTCTGCTATCTTCTCAGCTATTTGCATCTCTTTCATTAATCTGATTAGTATGATCATGAGCTGACTGCTACAGTTTCAAGTTTGTATCTGTACCCTTCAATATCCAGAGGAAGAGAGAATATCTACTTTATCTACTCTCAAGAAATTCTTTTCCAGAAGCCCCAAGTAAATCTTGTTTTGAGCTCTCTTTGGTTTATTTATGTGTGTGTGTGTGTGTGTGTGTGTGTGTGTGTGTGTGTGTGTGTGTGTGTTACTGGGGATTGAATCCAGGGGTGTTCTACCTCCATGTTCCACCCCGGTCCTACTTTTATTTTTATTTTGAAACAGAGTCTCACTAGGTTGATGAAAGTCTCACTACTTTGTCCTCAAATCTGTGATCCTCCTATCTCAGCCTCCCAAATACTGAGATTACAGGCATGAGCCATCACGCCTGGCTCCTTTCTTTATTTTGGATCACATACTTATTTCTGAATTGTCAGAATGGCTTCTGCTGATTGAATTAGAGGTGGATTCCTGAACCCATGTGGCAAAGGTAAAATTTCTCTTAGCTTGTCCACTGGGGATTCTCTGGAGCCCCATGAGGAAAGAATAGCTACTGGACTGAATATTGGGGAAGTGAGAATAGGAGGAATGAGTGCTGAGTACACACAATGTCCATTACAGTACCTGCCCATCTGGCTTATTTCTCTTTTAGGCAGCAATAGGTGTTGAGCCACTTGGGCATACAACTGGGAAGACTACCCACCCCCAGAAAGTTCTCTATTGATTCCAATAGGTATGCTCTGAGAGCTGGACTCTCATAGGATGCCACAGGTCAAGAAAGATTCATGAAGAAAGAAGATTGGATTCTCACTTCTGGATTTGAAGGCTGGCTCTGTCACTAACTTGTTTAATTGCCCTGCATAGTTAACTTCTCTAGTCTCTGTTTTCACATCTATAAACTTAGAGATACTATGGTTAAAATTGCTGACATGTAAAAATTGTGTAGGAGGTATTAGATTTTATCTGTGTCATTATCATTTTTAGTGGTTCCGGCCAAATCAGTCATTTCTTTGGAGATCCAGGGGTATTTTCCTTTCCCCTTCAAGGCTGGTTACACAAGCTCACTTTTTTTTTCAGTACTGGGGATTGAACTCAGGGGGATTCTACCTCTGAGCTATACCCCCAGCCCTATTTTTTATTCTTTATTTTGAAACAGGGTCTCACTAAGTTGTGGAAAGCCTCACTAGGTAGCTGAGGCTGGCCGAGAACCCAGATCCTCCTGTCTCAGCCTCCCAAATGCTGGGATTACAAGTATGCGCCACCACGTCTGGCTTACAAGCTCACTTTTGACAGCAGTTTGGACCTCAACCTTGATTGCACAGCAGTAAAAGGAAGCAGTGGTTCTCACACTCTGCTGCATTTAGACCAACTGTTGCACAGCACCAGGAAGGAATAGGCCCAGAGAGGAAGGTTTGCTGAGTAGTTTGCTGAGTAGTCACTCAAAGAAAGAGGTGATCATGACACTTAACAATTGTGGCCATAACCTTGGCAGAAATACTGCTTTCTATTAACTTTGCAGCTGACTAGTGTCTGTAGCAGACTGAGAAGTCTATAATGAATGGCAGTGGGGCCTAGCTGAATTTTACTCTCCCAGTGTGGGATGATCATTTCAGTATTGAACTGGTTTTGATGCTTTCACCAGTAATGAAGCCCTGAGCTCTGCTTGTCCCAAGCCTGTCACTTGGGATACTCCTGGCCATCCCAGGACTCTTCACTATCTACCTGCAAAGCTAAGTGACAAATCTGTAAACAAAGTAAGGTCTTTGGAGGAGGCTTGGTAACTAGTACCTAGGAACCAGTGCCTGAGAAGAGGCTAAGACAAAGGTTTCTGAGTGTCTTAGGACAAACACAGATCATCCACTCTAATAGAGACACAGAGACCCCTATTGGGATAAATTGTTAGAGAGTCTCCAAAATGCATTATAATTAATGGGCCAATTTATGGCCCAAAACTGCTTTACAGTATTGTCCCATCCCTACCTCATAAGTACAGCGACCCAATTAAAATTTTCAGTTTTCTCACTTGTGTGGTAAGTCAGCTCATAGATCAAGGACCTTGACCATTCACTGAGAATATTATGACATGTGAGCTGCCCACCATTACCACCATGGGCCCAGAAGTTCCAGGAGCATGGTTTATTCTCCTGCTTCTTCCTTTGTAACCATTCTGAGGGTTGCAGATCACACAGGAGTGACCCCCACCTCATCCAACTCCACTTGAGAAATTTTAAAAACTCACCTAACCTTCTAATGGAGTACTTCTCAGCCCCAGACAACTCCCAAGAAACACGATATTACCAAAGGAAGAAGTTAGCTACTTCCCCTACCCTTGGTTTCCCCTTGCCCCACCACCCCATTATAGAAACAAAAGGGGGGGTCACATGTAATACTAATATTGGCTGCAGAGACATTAGCATCTCAAGGCAATTTCAGCTGGAGTTACTTTTGCTCCTGATTCTTCAGGGACAATGAGGAGCAGCTTACCTTGTCCTTCTCCCTCTCCCCACAGCTCCTCTAGATTTGGGTCTTTGGTGTTCCGACCCATAAACAGCGCCATCCTCTACTACACACCCCACCCAGGCAACCAGTAGAATCCTGTGGATGTGACACTATGTGACTTCACAGGATAGCTCATAATATGCTGTGCAGCTTCTCAGAATACTCATTCTAGCAGAACAAGTAGAAGAAAGCTGACCACTCTGAGACAGCCATGTGGGCCCCATGTGGTTGGTTCCAGAGGAGCTTATTTCTAGCCATCCCCATCCAGGTGGGACCAGACAGGACGCTTCAGTTTAACCTATCTGCTGGTTAGGTACCAGACTCACCTCAGTTGAAGCCATGAGGAGCAGAGTTGCCTAGCCAAGCCTGGTCTCACTCCTAACTCTATGAGATAAAATGATTGTTGTTTTACCTGCTAAGTTTTGGGGTAGTATATTACCTAGCAACAGATAACTGAAATTGTGCTTTTGGCAAGAAAGATAGGAGGGAAGCAAACTACCCACAAAAGAAAGTTCCAAGAGGAGCTTTTGGCTCACATTTGGCACCCTCTGCAGGAACCATGAATGGAAACCTTTCTACTGCATACCAGGTCTTTTCTTTGGGCAAGAAAAGTGGCACAGCTGGGAGCACCTTAGAGATCATATTGCCCAGTGTTCTGGACCATGGTAGAGAAATGGGGTATGTAGATATTATATTTTTATGGCATTAGTGACCCCAATTCTTCTCACTTTCCTGGGTCCGTGCCATTTTGAGGGTACACTGCAATGGCCCGCATCAGTTGGAGGAGTATATTCTTCCATCCTTGATTCTAGACTTGGCCCTATGACTTGCTGTGGTCAATGATATGTCAGCAATTGTGACAGAAGCATTTGGTTCTCTCTCCCTCACTCTTGCAACTCTATCTTTGCCATGACAACATGCCTGGGCTGGGTGGCTGGAGAAGAGCTGAGTTGTCCAGGTGTGGTGGTCAAGGCCAATCTACATCCGCTAACCTTCAAACTGGCAGGCACACTAGGGAGCCAGTCAAGACTACTCTAAATTGCCAGCCCACTGACTTGTGGTCAAAATAAATGCTTATTGTTTTAATCCATTGAGTTTGGAGGTGGTTTGTTACATATCGTTATAGCAGCAATAGTGAACTAAAGCTAAAACTCCCCAAGGTGATGAACATATGCTACACTTTCCCACTGAACTCAGGTTTATTTATACCTGAGAGTACAGGTACCAAGTACAGAATAAATAGTAGAAGACTCCTGGGCTAGGTCTATGAATATTTAATTTTACTCAATCCAAATTTACTGAGCACCTACTAGAGTCACCATAGAGAATTAAAAAGGACTCACTAGAAGTCTACCTAGGAGTTTACAGTCCAGTAAGGGAGTCAAGATCACAGGGCTGATTTGGGCACTGCTGCAGCACAGTATGGAACAGCAGCAAGAGGGGAGGACTGCTTCCAGCCAATTGTCAACCGGAGGTCTGGAATGTGTGTGTGTGTGTGTGTGTGTGTGTGTGTGTGTGTGTGTGTGTGTGTGATGACATTCCAGGTGGAAGGAATTTGGTGTACTAAAATGACAATAGGATATGTCTAGGAATTCAGTTTAATGCTTGCTTGTTTTTCAAACCCAAAGCTAAACTTGCCTTTCCAGACCAAGTTAAATGGCATCAGATGCCATGTATATTGCTAAAGTCACCCTTCAGGTTTTTTGTTTTGGTCTTAGTACCAGGGGCATTCTTCCTCCCGAGATATATTCCTGCTCTATTTGTTTATTTTGCTACAGGGTCTTGCTAAGTTGTTGAGGGGCTCAATAAATTGCTGAGGCTGGTCTCTAACGTGAGATCCTCTTGTCTCAGCTTTCCAAGTACCGGGATTAGAGATATGTGCCACAATGCCCAGCCATCCCTCACTTTTAAACTTCATACCTTTTGCTTGTCAATTTTGAAGTTTTTAACTGAGACACAAAACCACAAGTTGTACCTATGAATGAGGTACCAGTAATGCTCAACGTGTAAACACAAAGTAATGTTTACATCAAGTTAAACATACTTTCCTCAAACATTTATCATTTCTCTATGGTGAATACTTTCAAAATTCCCTTCTTCTAGTGCTCTGATTTTGGTTTTGGTACTAGAGATTGAGCCCTAGGGGCATTCTACCTTTGAGCTACCCTAACTGTTTTTATGGGGTTTTTTTTCTTATTCACTTTATTTTTTATTTATTTTTTTATTAATTGGTGCATTGTAATCATACATCTTTGTTAGGTACAAGCTGATAAAGACACACATGCACACATATCTCATTTAACCCTTCCCCAATTCCCTCCCCACTCCCTTGCCTCTCTCCTTCTCAAGTTCAGTTTAGTGATTGACTTTGATATATTTGTGAAAGTACAT